>CAIGRF010342866.1:39079-58038 GCA_903798235.1 Fraxinus ornus
TTTTTGTAAAGAATATGGACATCCGCCATAATTATATCTTAATAATTGATATGACTACATGACTATTTAAATTTGCTCATTAAATTTAAAGTCTTCAAATGAGATAAAATTCTAAGACTATTTCTCTCTCCTGAAACCCTAAGCAATTTCCATTTTTCATAGTTGCTCGGTGCAGCACTTCTAAATTAGGTACCCATGTATGCATCTATTGAAGAACTATACAAATTTTGTTTTTATAATTGTGTTCAAGCAGTTGATGATTAAATCAAATAGTTGGTGATTTATATTTCATTTTCTTTATGCAGGCATGCTGCTTGAAGTAAATGAATTATTGATATGGATCACCGATATTTTAATATGAATATCTACTTTTTGGTAAATATATGCATTGAATTAATATTATTCGACAGCTAGTTATTTATATTTTTTGAATTGGGCTACGTTAATTTTTAAAAGTTAGGAATGAAATGACATTAGTTATATTCATGTAGTGTTGCTGTAAATGTTAAAAAAATTAATTATGATACGGAACCGAACCGAACCGAACCGAACTCGAACGGTTCCATAATTATATTTGGACTCGACGGTTCCATTTATTAAATACCCGAAAATTTTGGAACCGAACCGACCCACGGACAGCCCTAATATTACTCTTGAAGGTTTTCGGTATCCAAGTCCTTATTTCACCTCCACAACGTATTAAATGGGTCCCCAACGAAAAGTTGTAATTTATGTTGGTTTGATTCACCATCAATTAATAGGTATCTTGAGTTTTTAACGGGTGATTTATTTACTGCACGTTTTGCATATTGTCATTTTGATAAAATGTCTTTCCCAACTTTGGCAGGGAGAAAAACTGTATCCTGAAAACAAGGTAATTACTTTTAAAATGAAATTTTTTTATCTCACTTTGATTCTCGCATCAATGAATGGGAGCAAAATGTTGAAAGAATCATTCATTTATAAAGAGTTGCTAATCAATTGCCCGATATATTTGTTGACATAAGAAAATTGACAAAGTCATCTATTTCAGTAGAAAATATTCCAGCAAAATCTGACGTACTTGTAGGACAATATGTTGTAGTAAATGAATCTCAAATGCACATAATCAAGGTCAACTAGTTGGTTCAAACGACTTTGTACATTGAAAAAGAAAAGTACAAGAAAAAAATCAATCAAAAACTTCAAAAGAAGTAACATTAGAAAATATTGGTCATTCAAATATTGAAAATATGGTTCTTGAAGAAATACAAGTGTCCAAAATTAATGAGATTTTAATAAATTATATATTATCTCATAAATTATAGAAACAAAATAATGTTGTTATAGATAATATTTTCACTTTTAACGTGGTTCTTGATATTATATAAAATAAGAATCATGAACCATAGTTTGTTAACGACTGTCACATAGAAATGATTGACCAAAATGGAAAGAAGTCATATAGGCGGAATTGAATTACTTAGAGAAACAAAAATTGTTTGGAATTGTAGTTTGAACACTTGAAAATGTAATCCATGTAGGGTACAAGTGAGTTTTCACACGGAAGAGAAATAAAAATAATGAAATTACAGGATACAAAATCCGACTCGTAGCTGAAAGTTTCTTACAAAGACCTATAATGATTATAAAGAAACATATTATCCTTTAATAAACCATTTTTTTCCTATTCTTAATTAGTTTGGTTGTGTCACAAAGGCTTGACATGCACCTTATGGATGTAATAACTGCCTATTTGTATGGTTTACTTGATAGTGACATATATATGAAAGTCACCGAAGGACTTAAAGTGCTAGGAATAAATGATACATGTTCGAGAACTACGTCCTCAATTAAATTGTAAAGATCATCATATGAATTGAAATAATTCTGACATGTGTGGTATAATCGTCTTAACAGTTTGTGTTGATGATTTAAATTTAATTGGAACTCTTGAAGAACCCAACAAAATTGCAGATTATTTAAAAAATGAATTTGAGATGAAAGATTTAGGAAAAATCAAATTTTGTCTTAGGTTATAGATTGAACATTTTTCAGAAGGATTATTTGTTCATCAATTTATATATACAGAAAAAGTTGATAATGTACATCCATTGACATCCCTATGGTTGTTCGATCACTTGATGTGAAAAAAAAAATCAATTTCGTCCACTTGAAGATGGAGAAAAGGTCATTGGCTCTGAAATACCATATTTTAGTGCGATTGAAGCATTAATTTATCCTGCAAACTATACTCGACCCAACATAACTTTTTCTGTAAATTTTCTTGTAAAATATAGCTCTATATCAATTTAAAGACATTGGAATGGTGTTAAACACATTTTTCGTTACTTGAAATGTACTATTGATTTGTAATTACGTTATTTTCAAAAGTCGAGATCTACTTTAGTGGGATATGTAGATGCATGTTATCTCTCTAATCCACATAAAGCTAAATTACAAACAAGATATGTGTTTATAATGGAGAAACATCTATATCATGGAGATCCGTGAAGCAAACTTGGACAACATCTTCAAATCATTCTAAAATTATTGCAATCCATTAAATAGGCAAATAACGTTTATGGTTGAGAAACATGACCTATCATATCAAAGCATCATACATATTAACTTCAACAAAAGATAATCCAACAATTTTGTATGAAGGCAATGCAACTTATACTGCACAACTTAAAGAAGATTATATCAAAAGTAACATGACAAAGTATAATATTTCTCCAAAATTCTTCATACACATAAGTTTTAGAAGAATGACGATATCGACGTTCAATAAATTCGCTCAAGTAACAACCTAATTGATTTATTCACAAAAGCACTGCCGATATCTACATTTAAGAAATTGGTTCACGAAATTGGATTGCATCGACTCAAATATTTTCAGTGATCATTATCAGGAGGAGTAGTTGTACTCTTTTTCTTTCGCTTAGGTTTTATCACACTGGATTTTCCTAATAAAGTTTTAATAGGGCAACATTTATTTTTAATTCTCCAAAATAACTTTACTCTTTTTTCTCAGTTTGATATTTTTGTCCCATTGAATATTAATCAAACAAAGTTTTAACAAGACGGATATTTTATAATGTGTCATTCAAAGGAAAGTGATGTAAATGATATGTTTATTAGTGATTGTCATGTACCCCTAGAAATTATTATCATTGTATTATCAATTATTCCCTATAATTATAAATAAGGGACTTTGGATCTTAATATAATATACACAAGTCTAATGACTCATATTATGTCTTTTACTTTTCTCTCTTTTCATAATAGAGATTCTTTATTTACTGCTACAACCAATCCATAAACTGTTAAAAGCTTCCATAAAAGCTAGACTGAGGTCGATATCTTTCCTTGAGATTATTATGTGCCTCTATTAGGCAATAAATTAAAGAAAATTTTCCTATGCACGAAGGAAGAAAATCAACCATATATGGAATAGGGTACTAAACGTTTTCTTCTAAATCGTTCATTGCACGAAAATTTGGGTAGAAAAATATTGAAAACTTCATGAAGTACAAAGATTCTCCGCACAAGTTTTGAAATATATATACTTGTTTGAAGTAATTCACTGCTAGAAGTTACATCTCGACATAAAAATGAGAATAGACTTCTTATTTTGACTCGTGGAGCAATCCAGATTCACTAGTAAGGGTGGTGAAAGATGAGGATTCTGTTGTTGACATCAAAATGAAAATTTTCTCCGGCCAAAAAATTTGATGAGCATGACCCTTATATTAAAATATATATCCTCTAGGGAAATATAGGAAAATTTGACGAGCATGACTAGAGTAGAATTGAACTCACGTCAACTTTATCTAGTTTGACGAGAATGCCTAGATAGTTTGAAATTCATGTAAGAAGTATTGCACCAGTAACTGGGACAAAACTCATACATAACTTTAATCTGTTGGCACAATTATTATGTTAAGAGATAATACTTTTTGGACATGTATTTTATTTTCTTGAAAATAGTAATTTCTCTCCTGATTTACCAACTATTGGAATCAAGAATATTTACTGCTTGATATGAAAAATTACAGCAACAAGGTTCTATAACTTAAAAAATCATCATCTTCTGCTAGATTAAATTATAATTTACGATGAATGAATGCCATAAATCTTAGTAAGTTCGTCCTGCAACTTGTGTATATCTGCCTCAGCCTGTTCCCTTTCTTCATCACCCCTGGCAGAATTTAAAATCTCATTTTTCTCCAATATTTTCTTCTTGATACTCTTAACCTGCAAATCAACCGAAACAACAAGTTTCAGAATATAAGAAATTTCAATAATGATAGAGAGGGGTGGCCGTGTGGGGTGCGAGGAAGGTAGAAACCTTTCTGTAAGGCCACCTTGGCAAGCCGTCCCTGCGGCATATCTTCTTCATCACTGTGGGACATACATTCAATTTCCTAGCTGCATCTTCAATCGGATGATCAAAATATCCTATAACGTCTTTCAATTTCATGTTTCCTGTTCTTACCCTCTGCACTATTCATCAGCATTGAGAAATTACAATATACTCTAGAAGTGGATGTTCAGTTTACTAAATAATGGACGAAAAGGATAGTATATTTCCTGCGAAAAGTAATCTATAGCCTAAAATACATCCCTAAACTGATGAATTTTATATCATTATCAGCATGATAATGTAACAACGTGATCTGAATTCATCGTCCAGATAAATGGTCGATGTGCTAAAAAGTTTGACAGATATCTAGAAGCTGACAGGGTTGGAATTGGAATTGGAACGAGGATTTTGGATTAGGTACTATTGATAAGCCATAACCATGTCAAATATCAATGGTCGCTGAAATTTGAAATGAAAAGGGAATGGTATAACCTGCGCCGCAAGGGGAATCTTTGTAGATTGCTCTATATTTCTTTCAGCTTCATGCTGCATCGACATTTCTTGTTGATTCATTTGGTAATCGCTTGTATCTATGATCACAATCATGTGAGAAAATCGAAGTAAAAATGCAGTCATGGCACATTAAAGTTACATTTTAGAACCAAGAGATTTTGACTAACCTGGATCATCTGGAGATAACTGAATAAAATCGTCAAAATTCTCAGTGTCATTCACTCCAACACACAGGGCTTCGTAGAAAGTCGAGAGAGGATCTTGCAACATAACATAGCCTTCTTGTTTACAATCTTCATAATACTGAACTAGAAACTCTTTCACACTATGTATACTTTTCGTGCAAAAACTATAAATACAAGGCGAAAATAAAAACTCAAACTTATCGATAATCAACAACTAAATGAAACATATGAATTTGAAAGAACTTACTCAAACACTTTGAACTCATGGTTCTGAAAAGATGGATCACAATCATATTTCTCGAGAATCGCATGAATGACCATTCCAACTCTTCCATGAATCTGAAGCCTTTTCATGCTTTTGCCTATCAAAACATACAATAATGAGTGATACGAATCCATTCCAATTGAAACGTACAAAATTTGTTAAAAAAATATATATATATATTTCAACCCATTTTCACTTTACATCTACACACCAGTACGAGTAATTTCTCAAAGTCTTCAAACAAAAAGAAGTACAGAATTGGAAGAGAAAAAAATTGCAGAAAATATTTAAATATCACTTTATTTGGACACACCATTAACATGAGTAATTTCACGAAGTATTTGACAACAAATGCAATTATCAGGAGATGCAAAGACCAGAGAATCTGAAAGTTGCATCGGATATACAGAATCTGAATTTTGTACATTACTGTCAACATTATTTCCATTCTCATGGCTACTTATTTCTCCTTGAAATTCAGAGGGTTCAGCCAGATAATTTGAAACCAGATTCTCATCATTCCCATAACCCAAGTCCAAAACAACTGGATCCAAAAACGGATCATTGGCATCAACAATGTCATCGAATCCAGTACGCAGTTCGCAATCAGGATATTCAGGGAGACCGAGAGTCGGGTTTTCTACTAAGAACGATGATTGATCAATAAAGGTAATAGCATCACCAGGATCATGATAAGGAACAATGGCAGTCAAGTCTGCCATTGGGACTTCTTTGGCGGTGGAGGGAGCGGTAGTGGTGGTGGCGACGCCTGGTGCGGACCAAGCGCCGCCAGATTGGTGATTGAGAAGGGAAAGTTATGGTACAAGTAAGATGTGAGGCGCCGCCAGATTGGTGATTGAGAAGGGAAAGTTATGGTACGAGTATGATTTGAGTGCAAAATATGGGAGGTAAAAAAGAGAGAGGGAGAGATGGCAGTTTATGACTGTTGGAAAGCGGTTAATGTTTTGAAAATTTAAAATACAAAATAATTATGACAAAAATTTAAAATAATAAAATGAAAAAAAAAAGGGAGAAGGCAAAAAGGTTGTTTGTTACGGATTCTCAAATTCTACAGTAAATTAATTCTCATTTTCAACCACACATTCTTCAATAAAATAAAATAATATTTTTCATCACATCAATAATTTTTTCTTCTTTTTCAACCATACATTTCCCATCATATCACTATTCAAAATCAATTCTTCCTCAAAAAAATCTCTGACAAACAAGCTCAAAATATAGGGATGGTAAATTTCCTACAACTTGAACCCAAAGGTGGATACATATTTTTGATAATTTCTATATACAAATTATAGGATTCTTTTGATAAGAGTAGATTTTAAACACTAGTTATCACTAGTTGGTGAATTGACTTGAAACTTAATTATTATTTTGTGACTATGATATAACGAAGGACAATTGTTTCAAGAGGGAATTGGGCTTGAACTGATTTTTAGGTGAAAATTTGGAAAATCCGGTCTTTTAACATTTTATTAAAAAAATAAGCTCTGAAAATTACAATGATTGTTACTTCAGTTATTGTAGCTCTATGAGAAGTTATAATGATTGTCACTGAAATTCCCCTCATTTCAATTACATCTTTTAACGGGGCGATCATTTCAAGGTGGTCCAACTCATTTTGACATTATGATTATTGAATGCCGAATGTTTCTCTTAATAGGGAGTCGAATTAACGTTCTACTTATTTTATTTTTGCAATTGCCTTCTCCACTTTCCCGAATTAGTGTACATGGTAGCATTGATGATTACAAGTTTGAATAATAAGAACAATGCTACACATCTAGAGTTAAATCCAGGCTCAAATCCAGGGAATACACGTGTCCATACAAGATTAACCAATTTGAAAAATAAAAATAAAAATCATCCAATCAAGTTCTGACACAACATCCTATTTTTTATTTTTTATGTTATTTCATCATTTTCCGAATAATAATCCACGCAAGGCATGCAATGGTGTTCTTGTCGAAGCTACCATAATCAAGCGTGTCTTTAACTTGAACTCTAGGAACTAGGAAGTGTTGGGTTATTTTAAAACTCAAATTAGGCTGAATTTTTTAGAAAATATTTTTTCTTTCTTTCCACGTATTTTTATTGGGAAAATATTGTTTCCTTTCACGTGATTTTTGATCTTGTTTCCATCTTTGTAGTATTTTTAGGATTTAGCATGCACCCTTATAAATACTACTATTTTCACAAGTTTTGTATTATTGAAATATAGAATAATTATGTAGGTACAATTATTGTATTTGTTTTCTCCATATTAGTCAATTGAATAAAATACTTCATTCATCTACCAATTATCTCTTTACCTTTTATCTTGTTATTTGTTTGTGATCGTATACTTCATATCGCATCATATATATTATAGTTCGATCCATTTTATTTCCTATTAAGTGACATCATAGCTATTGGTTGTGATTTGTTTGAGGTTTTTTTCTTGATGAGAGTCGTGAAGTATGAAATTCCGCTCTTTGATTGCAATACAAGATTCTCATGTGACAAATGAAGATGCGAGCTATACTCGCGCAAATGGATTTGGATGATGCGTTGTTAGGATTTGACAAAATGTCCACAACTTGGACGACGGAGGGAAAACAGTGAAAGGATCGGAAGACACTTTCATAAGTCCATCTTCACCGCTCTAACAATATTCTTCAGGGCGTTTTGAAGGAAAAAAATGGCAGTTACGTTGTGACTGAAGTTGGAGCAATTGTGCATAACTAAAAATCTGACAAGCAAATTGCATATGAAGCATAGGTTGTATTCTCATCACATGGGAGAAGGCAAATCTTTAAAAGATCATATGACTATATTCAAGGAGATCATCGCCGATTTAGGAACTTTATAGGTAAAGTATGATAAAGAAGATTTGGTCTTAATCCTTTTGTGTTTGCTTCCTACTTCATTTACTTCGTTTAGAGACACAATCTTGTACAATCGTGATACTCTCACAATTGAATATGCGTATGATGCCTTATTTTCAAAAGAGAAGATGAAGTATTTGTTTAGATTTGAGGTCAGAGATGGAGAGAACCTTGTTGTTCATGGTGACCGGGAAAAGGGTAAGTCGAGGTCAAATTTTAGTAATCAAGTTTGTTATTATTGCAAGAAGAAATGACACATTAATAGGGATTGTGACAAATTATAGAACAAAGATAATTCGACTACAATTCATGAGAAGTAATCAAATACTTTAGCCTAGACCAATATAGCCGATAACTATTTGAGTGATGGAGATGTGACGATTTCTGATATGGAATCCAAACTTGATGAGGAGTTGATTTTGGATACAAATTGTGTGTTCCGTATGTGTCCCATCGAGTAGCTAGTATTGGTAGAGTTAGATTGAATCTAGTGGATGGAACATGAGATTACGTTTGACATACTCCAGACTTAAAGAAGAATTCCATTTCGTAGAGTACTCTTGATTTAAAAGGTATATATATTCTCTAGAGGAGGTGGAGTTTTGAGAGTTCGAAAGAGTGTTTATGTTGTATTGAAGAGATGGAAGAAGTCTCAGCTATACATCTTGCAAAGTCAGGAAAAATTGTGAAGAAAAGTCAGCATAGATTTAGTACCATGATGGAGATTCAGTTCGGTATTATACATTTAGGGTTTGGTTGGGGTCCATATTGAAGAATACTACCCAGTCGAGTTTGGAGGATATGGGTAATTCCGCTTTGCCACCATTATCTACAGTTCCATCGTGTTCAATTGGTAGGATAGACCTATTGGAGATAGGTACACAGATGATGAATTGGTTGCACATGTTTTTAGCGTTTTTGAAGGTGTTGAGACTAGCATGTCTTCTATAAAAGCATTGTGAGTTGATTCTACTATAGGGTGTGCTTCGACACTATTTTGGTAATTTCTAATTCTTCGTGAATTTTGGAGAACCCGGTATTTGGGTTCATATATTTGTGTCGGATGCCGTGGAAGAGGAGAAATATTTTTATGTTGGAGAAAGTTTGGTTCTTGTTGAAGAGTTTGAATTTTTCGTTGCAGTTGTATTTATTTTTTCCAGTGGAGAGATTTTGGAGCTTTGTTCATAGCATCGAAATTTGTATCTAGGTGGAGATTGTTAGGTTTTTTTTTGGCCTAAATTAAGTTAGATTTTTGAGAAAATATTTTTTTCCCTTTTTTCCACGTGTTTTTATTGGGAAAATATTGTTTCATTTATTTCATGTGATTTTTGATCTTGTTTTTATATTTGTGGTATTTATATGGTTTGACAAGCACCTCTTTACATACCAATTTTTTCACAAGTTTTGTATTACTGAAATATAGAATAATTGTATAAGCAAAGTTATTGTATTTATTTTCTCCATATTAGTCAATTAAATAAAATACTCCGTTCATCTGTCTCTTAATTATTTGTAATTTATCTTGTTATTTGTTTGTGAGCTTATACTTCATATCGTGTCATATTTATTACCTCGATCTGTTTTATTTCCAATCAGGAGATGGAAGCCATAGAGAGAAATGGCTACCAAGGAAGTATGAGTTGTGATGCAATCAAGAAAAAGACATTCTAATGGGGATAAATTAATTGTTTTATTTATCAAATATATTATTTTATCGATCCTTAATTAATGTTTTGGTTATGGCTATTGTGTCATTTAATTGATATTGAAGCCAAAGTGGAACTTCCATTGTTTCTTAGTTTTTGATTAATGAAATAAAAATTTGATCTTGATATTATGTATGAATCAATAAGATATTTTTTTTAGAGGGTGAATGTAACACTTTCTAACTATTTCACTTTTGCATAAAATAAGTGTATTCATAAAAATATTTGGAAGATAAAGGAAGATGGGACAATGTAAAATGCATTTTCCTTAGTAATAAAGCATCAGAATAATCTTTAATCCGTATGACAATGACTTGAGCACCTTCTGTAACAGTGTCTACTCATTATATGATAGTTGACCTGCTTACTAAACTAATACCTAGAGATGTCCTAATAACACATTTTAAATCTCAAGCATTACGTAGAATTTAGTTATACATCTTGTAAACTCTTAAAAAAAATCCCTTTTGAGTATATATAAAGTATAATCTTTTATTGTGATTGTTGATTAGTAATTTGCATGTACGCATAGAAATTATGTCGAATAGGTAGAGAATGTCTTGCTCATACAAGCAATCACCTCAGACATTTTGAGATGTGTTGAGCTAAAAAAAATCCCTTCAAGGGTCGATGGGGGCGCACCGGAGACCTCGTGACGTGCCACCATCTTCCAGCCGCTGGACCCTACCTTCGGTTGAGTCGTTTCCAGGGTGGACAGGCTGTTAAATAGAAAAGATAACTCTTCCTGAGGCCCCCACCGACGTCTCAGGACTCCCTAACGTTGTCGTCAACCGCCGCGTCCCGGTTCAGGAATTTTAACCCGACTTCCTTTCGGTGTGCACGCAAAACGCGCTCTCTGTCGGGCTTTCCCCGACCCTTAGGATCGACTAACCCGTGTGCAAGTGCCGTTCACACGGAACATTTTCCCTCTTCGGCCTTCAAAGTTCCCATTTGAATATTTGCTACTACCACCAAGATCCGCACCGACGGTGGTCCAATCACCTTGATGACGAATTAAGGTGAGATTACTTTAAGTAATCGAAATGGATTTTGCAATCCATAGACATGTTTAGTTGTTGATCGATGATTCAATTGAGATTTTCTATAGGAATAAATATAAGGAAAATTCAAATTAGGTATTGAGGAATACCTGAATTAATATATGTACGGTGTATTTATTTTATAAGTTACGATGCCCTAAGAAAAGGGGGGATACTATAGCACATGTTTCGTACTATATGTGCTTTGACGACGAATGGGGAATGAAACAATATATCATTCTTCTTCAATTCGTAAGTTTCTAACATTTATATATATAACATTATTTATATATCTTTATAACTTTTCATTGTTATTCAAAATTTTATTATAGTTTTTTATTTTAGCATATGTCATTTATCATCTATGATATGATCTTATGTGATATATCCAGGAAAGTAGCTCTATTAACTTTAAGAAATTTGAGTAGAAAATAAAGACTACATGCTCACATACAGGAGATCGGATCGGTTGGAAATCATCGGTTATTCTGATTCCGATTTCGGGGGATGCTAAGATAGTATGAGATCCACTTCAGGCTATATCTATATATCTGCTGGAGGTGCTATTTCATGAAAGAGTGCTAAACAGATACTCATAGCAACTTCCACCATGACAGCGGAGTTTATATAAGGCATCAAACCATGGAATGTAGCTACGAAATATTGTCACTGGACTGCGCATTATGGACAATATAGAAAAACCATTCAAGTTATTTTGTGACAATAAATCATCAATGATGTATTCCAATAACAAAAGGAGCTTAACGAAGTCAAAACATATAGAGATCAAGTTCATGGTTGTTAAAGAAAGAGTTCAGAGTCGACATGTGTCCATATGGCATATCGGGACAAACTCAATAGTTGTGGATCCGCTTACTAAGGGATTGATACACAAGGTCTTTCGTGAGCACACTACTCATATGAGTGAATATCTCTTGAGGATATCTAGTTTCAGTTAGAGTTTGTATTTCTGTGTTTTTCATATTAGACACATGTATTGTCATTTTGGATATGGTTTATGGTTAAATTTGTTTTCGATTAGTTTTTTTGGGTTTATTATCTCTGAACTTGTTTGAAAAATTATCTCACTAAGATTAAGGTGAACCAGTTGGAAATGGGCATGTTAAGATCACATCAAATGTAATTTTCATGCTACACATCCAGCCTTGATCCATGCCATTCAGTTACGTCAATATACGTGACCATTGACGAGTTTAATTACGATAAAAGTAGCAAAACCCGCTTTAATCCTATATTGATATGATTGATAGACCGAATTGTTTGAGGATGCATTCGGTAATGATAGCAAAATTCGAAATACTCATAAGATTATGTTTAATGCACAATTATAAGGTAACACATATAAATCAAGTGTAAGATTGTAAGGATTTTTAATCGGTCATGTGAGTTTATATGTGAATTATTGTGTATAAAATTAAAAGCTATCAATTTTGGTTAAATATGTTTAAAGTGATCTAATAAAGTTTCGGTATTTTGGGTTTTGAAACATCTAATTAAAGTGTGGGCCTTTATGTGTAGAGATAAAACATGTTCCTATTTTCATGATGGGCAAAACTAGGTTAACATGCCTTTAGTGTGTGTGTGTGTGTGTGGTCCCCGAATCACACGAGTGATTGTTCATTTTGTTCTGACTCTCATCATCATAGAGAAATAAAGGGACAACGTGTTGATCTGAAAGACTAAAATCGTAGGACTCATTCGTTGCATTAACCATGTCTGATTCAGGTACGCTACCGCTTTGGTTCATAAATTCTTGGTGATCCAACATGAAAGATCATTATGACGGTAAAAGTTTTCCCTACAATATGGTATAGGAAAAAATGCAGAGCTATTATTAGCAGAGAACTTTGTACGAATTTATGGAGTGTAACAAATCCTTTTCATATAAAAGATAGCATATAGTTTTTGAAATTATTTAACTTGAACATAAGAAAACCACTTGATTCTCATCTGTTCAGTAGTTTCTTCTATAAGCTTGCTTGACTTGCAGATTATTTTTCACTCGATCATACTAATGATAACAAGTTAAAGTACTTTTTCAAGAGAAAAATCCAATTTTGAACGCAGGTATATAATCATCACTTCAATCCCAATTTAGCTATGAGCTAAGGTAAGCTGTTACTACGATAACAAAAATAGATTCGAATCGATGTGCTATCTATCCATCACAGAGTTCTGGCGAATAACTAGTAAAAGTTGTACATAAATGAGACATTTAATTTGATTACATCTAGATACTTGTTCGAGGAGCTCGTTCCAATGAGTCTAATCAACCACGATTGGAGCATCTGATGTCTTACCGCGATAATTGACCTTTGTTAACAATTCAGGTGGGAAATCACCCCTCAGGATATGAACTTTGAACCTGAGGCTTGTACGGTTGCATTCCATTAGTTCAAAGACACAAGCATCTCCAATCTTCAATTCATTTTCAAGGACAAATGCTTTCCACTTGCTGTCAAACTTGGGAAGCCACAGTCTCCAATGTATATAAGAAATGTGGAAACAAAGATCGAACCAGGAAGAGATAATATTATTAATTTTGTAAAAGAGAATACAAAACAAAAATGAATTCATGTTCTTCAATTCTACAAAATAATTTGGTCTACTCTATTTATACAATTAAGTGAAGAATCTAATAACAAATTATAACTAATTTACACAACAGATTTGAGGCGGAAGAAACAGAAATCACGTGCATTTCATCTTCCAGAATTTTCTTTCCCGGTTAGTTGTAATACGGTTAGTTGATTCCATAATGGTAAATACAGTAAGATGCGATACAGTTACATGCAAATACGGTCAGCTGCTATACGGTCAGTTACATACGTTTAGCTAGTTAGCTAGCTTCAATACGGTTAGTTGATTCCCGGTTAGCTTCAGTACGGTGAGTTGCTTTCTTCCCTTATTTTGACAGCCCCCAACAAGATGGAGAGTAGGTGTTTTCTACTCCCATCTTTAGCATGTGAGAATAAAAATCACTTGAGCACAATGGTTTTGCCAGTATGTCTGCAACCTGCAATTCACTCTTCAAATAATTTGTAACTACGCTTCCCTCTTGAATTTTATCACGAACCAAGTGGCAATCAAGCTCTACGTGCTTGGTCCTTTCATGAAAAATGGAATTAGCTGCTATATGCAATGCTGCTTGATTATCATAGGATAGCAAGATAGCTTGAGGGTGATCCACCTTTAAATCATGCAATAAGTATCTAAGCCAAGATAACTCACAACAAACGTTGGTCATTGCTCTATATTCAGCTTCTGTTGATGACCTAGAGATAGTATTTTGTTTCTTCGATTTCCAAGATATCAAAGAGTCCCCAATGAAAGCACAATATCCTGTTATTGATCTTCGCGTATCCAAGCATGCCCCCCCTCAATCTGAGTCACTGTAAGCTTTAAGTTGGAGGGCTGATGTTGAAGCGAATAACAATCCTTAGCATGGTTCCCCTTTAATGTACCTCAATACCTTGTAAGCTGCATTCAAATAAGGCATTCTAGGATTTTATACATATTAGCTGAGTAATTGAACTGAGTATGCCAGGTCTGGTCTTGTGACAGACAAGTATAGCAATCTCCCTGTGAGTTTTCTATAGGTAGAAGGATCTGATAAGAGTTCTCCTTGGTCCTTTGAGATTTTGATGTTCTTATCTAGTGGTACTTTCACTGGTACTGCCCCAATCATTCTTGGATCAGCTAAGATATCCAATGCATATCTTCTTTGACAAATGTGAATTTCCTTCTTTGATCTTGCTACCTCTATGCCAAGAAAATATCTCAAGGTGCCCAAGTCCTTGATTTTAAAACTTTCATCAAGTGAATTTTTGATAGAGTGAATGACTTCCATATTGTTTCCTGCCACTATAACATCATCCACATATACCAGTACAGCTATAAATGAGTCATTTGTACTTCTTGTGAGCAAGCTATAATCTGATTTTGATTGCTGGAATCCTTGTTGAAGCATAATGGATGACAGCTTTGAGTACCATTGTTGAGAGGCTTGCTTTAGTCCATATAAACTCTTGTTAAGTTTGCATGATCATTTGTTGAATAGCCTGGTGGAAGTTCCATATAAACTTCCTCATTCAAATCCCCATGTAGGAATGCATTATTAATATCCAGTTGATGCAAATGCCAGCCTCTGATTACTGCTATAGCTAGGATAGTCCTCACAGTCACCATTTTTGTCACTGGTGAAAAGGTTTCATGGTAGTCAAGACCCTCAATTTGAGTATATCCATTAGCTACCAACTTGGCTTTCTTCCTTACCTTCGTTCCATCTACTCTGAACTCGATTTTGTACACCCACTTACAACCTATAGCTACTTTTCTAGGAGGTAAGTCTGCTACAACACAATTATCATTCAACTTTAGAGCCTTTATTTCAGCATTCATGGCATCTCTCCACTCAGGATGTTTGATAGTTTCCTGAAATGAGTTAGGTTCTGTGTGTGCAGAAATAGATGAGATGAAAGCTTTGTGTGATTCAGATATTTTGTGATATGACAGTAGCACATAGGGAAAAAGGAGAACCTGCTATGACTGAACCTTTACCCTTGTCCAACTCTTGTTAATGGGGAAGTGAGGTAGCTTGCTGACACACAAAATCCTACAAATATGAAAGGGCTCTCCTGACTCTAGTGGATATGTGAGGGTGATAAGGAGTTATGGAAGTGTTTTGGGGTGAATTCTGGGTATGACTAGCTTGTTCTGTTGAAGCATTTTGGTTATGGTCTTCATCAATTTGCTGTCTGTTTCCTGCAGTTCTTCTGAGGATTGGAAATTTTGATTCTCATGGTAGTCCAAGTCAGTGTTTGTTGAATGAGGGTAAACCAAGTTATTTGGATTGGGAAGGGTGTGTTCAGTCCCAAGCATTTGATCATTCTCTGCATATTATGTTTTGTAAGAGAAAGAATCTTCATAGAAGATAACATTTTTAGAGATGAATATTTTGTTTGATTCAAGGTCCAATAGTTTGTAACCTTTAATTCCATAGGGGTAGCCCAAAAAGACACACTTTCTTGCCCTTGGATCAAACTTATGCCTATTATGTGTGTGAGAGGATGCAAAGGCAAGGCAACCAAACACTCTAAGATGAGAGTATTGTGGTTTGGTTTTAAACAAGAGTTTAAATGGTGTCTTATTTCCAAGGAGAGGTATAGGTGTCCTATTAATGAGAAAGGCTGCAGTCAGTACACAATCATTCCAGTATCTCATAGGGATCCTACTTTGAAATTTCAAGGCTCTAGCCACATTTAGGATGTGTTGGTGCTTTCTTTCCACTATGACATTTTGTTGAGGTGTTTCAACACATCTTATGATGTATAATACCCCTTTTGGAATAGAACTCCTTCATATCAAACTCAGCTCCATTATCACTTCTAATCACTTTAAGTTTTACTTCAAATTGAGTTTCAATCATGTTGCAAAAATTCTGCAAGGTATTTGAGGCTTCAGATTTAAGTTTGAGTGTATAAATCCAAGTACATCTGTTGAAATCATCAACAACGCTGAGAAAATATCTTGATTCATCATAAGCAATCTCATTACATGGTCCCAATAAATCACAATGAACTAATTCAAAACACCTCTTTGACATATGTTGACTGACACTAAATGGCTGTTTATGCAACTTGGCTAAAGGGCAGACATGACATGGTTTGTTTGTGTGTTTGAATGTATTATCAAGGCTTAGTAGGCTCATTCTAGAGTCTGAAGGGTGCCCCATTCTATAGCGCCATAGATCAAAGACTTTGGACTCACTAACTACAATTGCTGATGTGGGAACTTTATTGATGAATGCAGGTAGATAATTTGTTAAGGTTGCAGGAGAGACTTCTTCCTGCAACAAGTGGTACAACCTATGTCTCACTTTAGCCATTCCATTCGTCTTCCAAGGAGAAAATGAAACAACAATTTGATGATTCTGTTAACTTTCTGGCTCAAAAGAGATTAAAAGTAAAAGATGGAACACACAAAACTTCATCTAAAAATATTTGCTCTATCAGTTTAATAGTTCCTATATGAGTGACAGGGACTACGTTTCCATTTGGAAGAGTAACAGAGTGTGGGACTTCTCCTTTGATGGTAGTAAAATGTGCTGGGGAGCAGATCATGTGATCTGTGGCCCCAGTGTCCATGATCCATGGAACATCAGATGTCCCTTTTGGTTTTGTGACATAGGTAGATGAGCAGGAAATTATACAAGAAATCTTTGGTATTTCAGACTCTTTTAGAGAAGAAGATATGAGAGTTTGCACTTGATTTGCTGAGGAGATGTGTGACTGAGTTCCCTGCAGTTTAAGTAATGCCATAAGCTGATTATATTGGATTTGAGTTATAGATACTTGGTAGGTCCATGCTCTTGTCCAGCAGCTAAAGGACTTGTAACCTGATTTGCAAAGGGTATAATACCTCTTTGCTTGTTATAGAGCTTGTGACCTGGTGGGTAACCATGAATTTTGAACCATTTATCCATTGAATGACCAGGCATTGACAGTGTGAGCACACTGGTTTATCAGGATTGGCCTTGAAACATTTGTCAATGGAATGGCCTAGTATTTTGCAAAAGGTACAAAAGTATTTCCTCTGAAATCCAATGTTCTGCCTTACTGCCTCTCTTGGAGTAAATTTCCCCATCATGGCCATGGATTCAATGTTAGGAACTTTAGTAGATATCTGCCTCGTCTTTTCTTCTTGCTGGATGATTGAATACACTTCGTTCAGGTTTGGGAAAGGCTTAATCAGGAGTATTTGTGCCTTGATTCCCTTGAATGAGTCATTTAAGCCCATAAGAAATTTTATTACCCAATCTCTCTGTTGGTTGAGTTGAGTACTACAGCTTTCAACCCCCCACAGGTGCAATTTGGAATGGACTCATAATTCATTAGTTCATCAAGAAGAGTTTTCAATTTAGAGAAATACACACTTACACTGTCTTGATTTTGTATGAGGCTGCAATTCCCTGCTTCACCTCATAAATTCTAGGAGCATTTTGTTGTGCTAAATGCTGCTCAAGCTCTAGCCACAACTAGTGTGCCGTTTCAGCATACAAGGTGCTGGTCTTAATGTCAACAGACATGGTGTTCTGCAACCATGTAATCACAATGTCATTGCACCGGAGCCAATGATCTATTAGAGGGCTATCTGCATCAAATGGTTCCATCAATGAAACCCAACTTGTTTTTTATTCGAAGAGCCCTCTTTGTTGATTTGGCACAGGAGTGATAGTTGCTTGAGTCAAGCATCTGAGTAACAAGTAATGCACCAGAATTTTCATTGGCTCCAATGAAGAATGAGCTGTTTGGCTGAGATGGATCAACCTGCTATGCAATGGTGTTTGGAGGTTGATTTTGATTATTTTCATTTGAGGATTGATTTTGATTATCATTAACATGTGAGGATTCATTTTGGGTCATCATGGCTCTGATACCATATAAGAAATGTGGAAACAAGATCGAACCAGAAAAGATAATATTATTTCTTTTGTAAAAGAGAATACAAAGCAAAAAAGAATTCCTGTTTTTCAATTCTACAAAATAGTCACACTACAACAAAATGTACTTTTTACGGCATGCAATGCATGCCGTAAAAACCTCTTTATGGCATGCGGTCGCATGCCATATAAAGTCATGCCGTAAAAAGTGGTTTACCTTTTACAGCATGCAAAGTACGCCGTCTATGCATGCCGTAAATGAGTTTAACTGTAACGACCCGGGTCCCACTTACGGGCTGTCCCAACCGTTAGATCGACGACGTACTGTCCCTACCGTACCAACATGGATCTTTTCAACATACTTTGTCCTCACTCACACGCTCCCCGAGAAAACTTCCCAGTGGGTCACCCATTATGGAATTGCTCCAAGCCAAGCACGCTTAACTGTGGAGTTTCTAATGATGGACTTCCGGAAAAGAAAGTGCATCTTGTTGGTATGAGTAGTACCTATTAAATCTTTATAGACTTTCCTGGTCTGGGTATTACATTTATGGC
>CAIGRF010342866.1:58404-73000 GCA_903798235.1 Fraxinus ornus
TTTTTACGGCGTGCATTGTGCACGCCGTAAATACTTTATTACGGCTTGTAGAAAATGCACGCCGTAAAAAATCTTTTTTTACGGCGTGCATAAAATGAACGCCGTAAATACTTCATGCAATTGATCATTTACGGCACACATTTTTTGCATGCCGTAAAAAGTCATTTTTTACGGCATGCGTCAATTGCACGCCGTAAACATATGCCGTAAAAAGCGATTTTTGTTGTAGTGTCAGGTCTACTCTATTTATACAATTAACTGAAGAATCTAATAACAAATTGTAACTAATTTACACAACATATTTGAGGCAGAAGAAACAGAAATCACGTGCATTTCATCTTCCAGAATTTTCTTTCCCGGTTAGTTGTCATACGGTTAGTTGATTCCACAATGGTAAATACGGTCAGCTGCAAATACGGTTAGCTAGCTTCAATACAGTTAGTTGATTCTCGGTTAGCTTCAATACAGTGAGTTGCTTTCTTCCCTTATTTTGACAATGTAAGACATGTTCCAGTTCTTGCCACCATGTCTGAGAATTACTCCGACTCTTGCACTAGGGAGCAGCGGAACGAATTTGGCCGGGGGACGCTGTCAGCATTAAACGAATATGAATAAACAACAAGTCATTGAGCCCTTTCAGTATGAATGACTCAAAACGACAACAAACATATTGGAAGGAAGGGTATTTACGAATTGAAAGGGGCGGTTGACATGTGATTTTGTCATAACCAGATGGAAAAATGGCCTCCCTGAAAGATAATGAATGTCATCCTCTTCCATTTGAGCTGTTTTAGGGCTCGGCACATGAGTATGTGTAGCATGCGGCAATGGCTCTGTCTAATGAAAGTTCAAAAGATGTTATAACAATATACAGTATATATTTTCTAGTTCAAGCAAGGATCACTGCACTTGGCAAGAAACATTGAGCAGAAAAATTTCAACAACTCCATGAATATGCAGAAAAGCAAAGAATACCTTCATAACAGGAAGAGATTGAGACATTTTAGCCAGTTGAGTTGGATCAAGAAAGCAAGAAGTTTAACACACACACACACAAAAAAAAAAGGGGTTTCGAGGAGAAGATGGGTCATTCTCAAGTTTAAAAAGCAAAAAGTGACATTACTGCTCCACTGTGTAAATTATTATTTGCAGATTGCAGAGTGCAGAAATTCATAAGTTTGACCAGTGCCATTCCATACCAGTCTCTCAGAGTGTAAATTGAAATTCTATTTTGTACAGTAGAAAAATAATATCATGTTTAATTGAGAGCAGTTTACGACATTTAGGTAACACTTCATACATTTGGCAGTGTTGCCTAAATGTGCTAATAATTAATAAAATGTACTTTTTTAGTCGACATAATTAATGGAATGTTGAATGTAATGGGAAAAATATTGAGGATATAAGTATGATAAAATAATATAACAATAAATTAGTTGGCAAATATGAAAATATCACCATTTTTCATCTTACTGTGAGAAAAAAAAAATGGATGAAAGTGTATGTTTCATGAAATTAACATTACTAAGAAGTTGAAGGATTAAATTGATGAACGAGAAAAGTTGAAGGATGAATTTTACATTATTAAATAGTTTGAGGATATTGAAAAGTTAAAGGACGAGATAGCATTGTTAAGAAATTGAAAGATTAAATTGACGATCTAGAAAAGCTAAAGGATGTATTTTACATTATTAAATAGATTGAGGATGAAATTCCAGATAGTGAAAAGTTAAAGGATGAAATTCACATTATTAAGAAGTTGAAGGATGTTGAGGATACTGAAAGTCGAATGATGAAATTAACATTATAAGAAGTTGAGGGATTAAATTGATGATCTAGAAAAGTTGAAGGATGAACTTTACTTTATTACATAGTTTGAGGATATTGAAAAGTTAAAATGATGAAATAAGCATTATTAAGAAATTCAAAGATCACATTGACGATCTATAATATTTGAAGGATGTATTTTACACTATTAAATAGATTGAGGATGAAATTCACATTATTAAGAAGTTGAAGGAGGTTGAAATACTGAAAGTTGAATGATGAAATTTACATTATAAGAAGTTAGGGATTAAACTGTTGATCTAGAAAAGTTGAAGGGTGAATTTTATATTATTAAATAGTTTGGTGATGAAATTTACATTATTAAGAACTTTGAAGACTTACAATTGATGATCTAGAAAAGATGAAGGATGTATTTCAAATTATTAAAGAGTTTGAGGATGAAATTGAGGATGTTAGAAAATTAAATGAAGAAATTAATATTATAAAGAAGTTGAAGGCTGGATTTCACTATATCTAATAGTTTGAGGATGAAAATAAAAATATGAAGGGGTTAAAGGATGAAGTTACAATTATTCAGAAGTTGAAGAATTAAATTGATGATTTAGAAAAACGTGAAGAATGGATTTTTACTTTGAAATAGTTTGAGGATGAGATTGAGAATAATGAAAAGTTAAAGGATGAAATGTAGATTATTGAAAAGTTGAAGAACGAAATAAGAAATAAATTGATGATCGAGAAAGTTAAAGGTTGGATTTTACATTATTAAATAGTTTGAGGACGAAATTATCGATAATAAAAAGTTGAAGGATGAGATTTCTCTTTAACAACAGTTGGATGACCGAATTGAACTTATTTGATAGTTGAGGGTATGAAATTTTAATTAATTTATAGATGGACATCTGAATTGTATTTTTCGAATAGTTGTAGGATGGAATCGCTCTTAATTTATAGTTGGAAGGCCGAATTGTATTTTTCCAACTGCTGTAGGATGAAATTGCTCATAATTTATAGTTGGATGATAAAATTGAAATTTTTGAATAGATGAAGGACAGAACACCTAATAAATTATAGTTGGATGACCGAATTGAACATTTCCAATATCCGTATAATATAATTGTTCTGAATTTATAGTTGGATGACCTAATTGTGATTTTCTAATAGTTGAAGGATGAAATTACTCTTAAACTGTAGATGGAGGACCGTATTATTATTACCAATAGTTGAAGGATGGAAATTGTTCTTTTTTGAATAGTTGAAGGATGAAATTGCTCTTTATTTAAAGTTGGATAACCGTATTGAACTGTTCTAATAGTTGAAGGATGAAATTGCTATTTATAACTAGATAGATGATGATATTAGACTTTTCCAATAGTTTAGGTTAGATTTGTATTTTTCCTATAGTTGAAGGATAAAATTGCTCTTTACCAATAGGTAGATGACCGAATTAATCTTTTCATATAGAAGAAGGATGAAATTGCTCTTAATTCATTGTTGGATGACCAAATTGAACTTCTACAATAGATAGAGGACGAGATTTCTCTTGTTCAATAGATGGATACCAAATTGAACTTGTACAGTAGTTGAAGGACGAGATTTCTCTTTCCTAATAGTTCAAAGACCGACTAGAAATTTCCCAATAGATGAAACTGAAGTTAAATGACCGAATTGAACTTGTCCAATATTTTTGGGACGAAATTGCTCTTGACCAGTAGATCGATGATCGAATTGAAACTGTACAATAGATGAAGGACGAAATTACTCTTAAACCGAAGTTGAATGACCGAATTGAGATCGTCCATTTGTTGTGGACGAAATTGCTCTTGAACAATAGATGGATGACCGAATTGAACTTCCCTAGTAGTTGAAGGACGAAATAGCTCTTTTAAAATAATTGGATGGCCTAATTGAAATTGACGAAAAGTTGTGGACGAAATCGCTATTGAACAATAGATGGATGACCGAATTGAACTTCCATAGTAGTTGAAGGACTAAAAAGCTCTTTCCGAATAGTTGGATGGCCTAATTGAAGTTGATGAAAAGTTATGGACGAAATCGCTCTTGAACAATAGATGGATGACCGAATTGAACTTCCACAGTAGTTGAAGGAACAAATTGCTCTGTCCAGATAGTTGGAGTACCGAATTGAAATTGTCCAATAGTTATAGACGAAATCGCTCTTGAACAATAGATGGATGACCGAATAGAACTTCCCCTGTAGTTGAAGGACGAAATTGCTCTTTCCAAGTAGTTCGATGACCGAATTGAAATTGTCCAATAGATGAAGCACGAAATTACTCTCTATGTATAGCTGGATTACCACTTTATAATTCTCGAATAGTTGAAAGGTGAATTTGCTCTTAAAGTGAAGTTGAGTGACCCAATTGAACTTGTCCAGTAGTTGGATAACCGAATTTAACTTCTCCAGTAGTTAAAGGACGAAATTGCTCTTCCCAGAAAAATGGATGACCGAATTGAAGTTCTCCAATAATTAAATGACGAAATTGCTCGTTGTTTATATTTGGATGACTTAATTGTCATTATTGAATAGCTAAAGAATGAGATTCCTCTTAAACTAAAGTTGAATGACCACATTGAACTTCATCAATAGTTTAGGGAACAAATTGCTCTTAAAAATAGTTGGATAACCGAATTGATCTTCATCCCATATCTTTTAGAAAAATTCAATTTGGTCATGCATATATAATTTAAAGATATTTTATCCTTCAACTTGTTTAAAACTTCAATTTCATCATCAGAATATAAAGTCAAAGCAATTTCATCCTTCAAATTTTTGAAAACTTCAGTTTGCACTTGTTCATTCATCTATACTTTCATTGCAATTTCATCCTTCGACTATTACAAACATCTATTTTGGTCATCCAAAATGTATAATCCATCCTTCAACTTTGGTCATCTGTCTCTACTTTTAAACCAATTGAGGATTAAAAAAAATATTAGTCGTACAACTATAATTAAAAGCAATTGAATCCTTCATTTTTTTTTTTTTTTTTGAAAAGCTTACTTTGGTCATCTGTCTATACTTGTAAACCAATGTCATCCTCAACTTTTTAAAATTCGATTCAATTTGGTCATGCTTCATCTATTACAGAAATTTTATTTGGTGATCCAACTATTTTATAACGTAAAATACACCCTTTAACTTTTCAATTTAATCCTACAACTTTCTTGATAATCCCATTTTCATCCTCAAACTACTAAACAATGTAAAATCCATCCTTCAACTTTTCTAGATCCTCAATTTAATCCTTCATGTTTTTATATCCTCAATTTAATGCCCTAAATTATTTAATAGCGTAAAACCCTTTCTAAAACTTATTAGATCATCAATTTTATCCTTTAATTTCATAACAATGCTAATTTCATCCTTTAACTTTTATACATCCTCGGTCTATTTAATAAATGTAAGATCCATCCTTCAACTTTTCTGGATCCCCAATCTCATTCTTCAACTTTTCGATATCCTCGATTTCATCATAAAACTATTTAATAGTGTAAAATTTATCCTTCAACTTCAAATAATGTTAATTTCATTCTTTAACTTCTTATTATTTTCATCTTCAAACTATTTAATAATGTAAAATCCAATCTTTCGCTTTTCAAGATCTTCAATTTAATCTTTCAACTCCTTAATAATGTTAATTTAATTCTTTAATAAATTCTCAATATCCACAATTTCATCCTCAAACTGTTTAATAATGTAAAATTAATCCTTTAATTTTTATGGGTCATCAATGTAATCCTTCAACTTCTTAGTAATGTCAATTTAATCCTTTAACTTTTCATATCCGCATTTTTCATTCTCAAAATGTTTGATAACGTAAAATTCAGCTTTTCTAGATTTTCAATTTAATCCTTGAACTCCTTAATAATGTTAATTTCCTCCTTCAACTATTTAATATCCTTATTTTCATCCTCAAACTATTTAATAATGTAAATCCATCCTCGATTTGGTCAAACAATAATCTATTCTTTAAATTTAATATATCCCCATTTTCATCCTCAAACTATTTAATAACTTAAAATCCAACCTTCAACTTTTCTTGATCATAGATTTAATCCTTCAACTTCTTAATAATATTAATTTCATTCTTTAACTTTTTATATCCTCATTTTCGTTCTCAAACTATTTAATAACGTAAAATCCATCCTTCAACTTCTTAATAATGTTAATTTCATCGTTTAAATTAGAGTAAGAAGCACTCGGTAATCTTTGTGCCAACAAATGTCTCTTTTATGGAGAAAATATTATTGATGCTTAAATCTCAAATAGAATTCTAAAAACTTTTACATTGAAGATTAAGTACTTAATATGTATTGTGGCAATCAATTTGGATTTAACCGCGTTATTTCAGCTTCGAAATGAAAACAATAACAATCAAGTAAAGGAAACTTCCTCCCATCCCATGACGATTTGTTCGTGAATGCTCGTCACTAGTAATAGTATGTCATCGTATATGATGATCATGATCATGATCCTAATCCTAATTATCCTACATAGTCACGGGCATTATCGAGTGCTTCAAGCATTATTTTATGTGCAATATGTTGTTCTCTCAGTTTCCTTTGGGCCTCAAAAATCGACATTTCCGATTCTTGTGTTTGATTCTCTAAATCTACGGTTAACGTTGTACCTTTCCTTTGCTGCAGCATCGTTATCAGCTGGTTTTCTTTATTCATCTTCCTCGGAGCACCCCTTAGAAGTTGTGCAGTCTAAATGCCCTGCAAAATCAGAATCTTCACAATAGTACAGCCAGAAATTATTCTGCATGATGCCACGACACAAATCACAGGCAAATACAGTGCTTTTATCCTCATAAGGCGAATAAAAAACCAGTTTTAATTCATGAGGGTGGTTTTCAAGAAGTACAGTACTAGGTAAAGTGGCAAATTTTACGTGAAGATCAAATCACAAAGGGCGCAACTGAAACCAAAGGCTCTGCCTTCAGATCCACATGCATCGCAAGTGTATGATCTGTTGATAATTTCACAGTAATTGTGCTAAGAAGAAGAATAACATAAGTGATTGATAGTTCGAAACTCATACATGCGGAAGACATTGTTATGTATGAATATTACCAATTAAATCTTCCTCTATTGGTCCTCAAAATAATCATTCATCAATGGGGCAAGCCAAAATGATATGGAGAGGAGATGGGACCTAGCCATTATATATGAAATTATAAAGTCAGCTCATTACTGACTCTAACCCTAATTAAGATTTACATAATTCTGACTCACATACTTAAAATTACCACATTATAATAATATAGCCCGTAAGGTATACAACGACCCAAGTGATCACTAACATATTGAACATAATCACAGTATTATTACAAACCATACATTTAACCCGTAAAATTCGCAATCATATGTAAGCCAACATAATAGAATTATTCTAACATTCTCCCACTTAAGCAAACATTTAATTTCTATAGAACAAAGCTTTTAACCTCCGGGTCAAACTACATAGGTAGCCACACAATTATAACTGCAATAATAACACCTTACACAACATGATCCGGTCCAACAAGAATGTCAACATCGAACGTGGAAGTCGTTACGCCAATCAAACGATGTAAAACCACTCCACAGCTACAAATGCCAACATCCTTATCGACATAGATCCCTATCCTCCAACCAATGTGGTAGTATGCGGTATGAACTTAGCACCAAATGTGATAAAAAAAACTGTGCTTATTCATATCGGTCCTCAAAATGCTTCTAATCAAAATGAAGCCACTACATGTTTTAAAAATAGACTCATTTTATGTCTTTAATTGTCATATCTCGAGATCAAGATAATATCGTAATAAAATACATAAGTCAAATGCATGCTCAAACTAATTTATGGATATAGGAAAATATTTTATCATTGAAAAGAGTTTGTACCCGAAGAACATATGGATTGCCTGCGTACCCCGTATAGGGATCAAGTCAAAACGTAGTTCTATTACATAAATAACTCCTACCAACCAAAAACATCAAATGTCTCCACAATACTCATATTAACAACATATCTTAAAAAATTTAGGAGCGAGTCCCTTAGTCAAAAGATCTGCAATCATCGCCTTTGTATTAATATGATCTATTTTCGTCCGCCCTTCCTTGACTCTGTCTCGAACAACCAAATATTTGATGTCGATATGTTTCGATCTACTAGAACTTTTATTGTTTCTTGAAAAGAACACTGATGCGTTGTTATCACAATAAATAGTGATTGACCTCGAGATGGAGTCAACAACTTTCAGCCCAGAAATAAAATTCCTTAACCAAACAGCCTGAATTGTTGTTCTATAACATGTCACAAATTTAGCCTACATAGTAGAAGATACCATCAAAGTCTGCTTAACACTTTTTCATGAGATTGCACCACCAGCCACATGAAAATATAACCTAAGGTCAATTATTTTAAATCATCTTGACATCCAACAAAATCAGAATCTGAGTAGCGTACCACCTTAAGGTGATTTGAACACTGGAAAGTGAGCATGTGACTTTCAATTTTCTTTAAGTATCTCATAACCTTCTTAGCCCCTTTCAAATGCTCTTAACCTGGATTCGATTGAAACCTACTGAGAACGCTGACTGCATAAGCAATATCCGACCTATTGCAAACTTGAACATACATCAAGCTCCCCACGGCACTAGCATATGGCATCATCTTCATAGATTCTCTTTCTAGTTCATTCTTTGGACCCTTTTATGATAGGTACATCAGCAGGTGCACATTTCTGCATATTGAACCTTTCTAGAACACGTCTTATATAAATCTTTTGAGAAAGTCCAAACACGCCACGATTTCTATCGCGATGTATTTCAATACCAAGCACATAAGCAGCTTCTCCAAGATCTTTCATTTCAAAATTAGCAGATAACATCTTCTTTATCTCATGAAGCAACCCCAAGTCACTGCTAGCAAGTAAAATGTCATCAACATACATAACAAGATAAATAAAATTTCTCCCACTGATTTTTAGATAAATACATTGATCAGCTGTGTTTTCAACAAAACCAAGAGAAGTCATAACCTCGTCAAACTTCAAATATCACTATCGTGATGCCTGCTTGAGACCATATAAAGATTTATTTAATTTGCATACCAAGTTTTCTTCACTAATAATTTCAGCTAGTTGATGTACAACTCTCTCCTGTATAACAAGAACTGGAGCAATGACTGGATTCGGTTCAACAAAAATTCCTTCAATGTAGAACTCCCACTATCACCAAAATTATTTTTCAAAAATTTAGCAGTGATTGACTCAACAATTTTGGTGTCGTGGTTAGGATAATAAAAATTATATATTTTTGATCTGGTTGGATACCCAATAAAGTACCCAAGGCCAAGAGTGAATTTTGGGTCTAATTTCAACTCAAATGGATTATAAATTCTCACCTCAACTGGACATCCCCAAACTTTGAAATGAGCCAAACTTGGCTTACGTCCTGTCCACAACTTAAAAGGTATCTTGCAATAACTTTACTCGGAACTTTGTTCAAAATATACATAGCTATTTTCAAGGCTTCACCCCATATATATTATGGCAAATTATTTCTACTCATCATCCTCCTAACCATGTCTTGAAGAGTCCGATTACGTCTTTCAGAAATGTCATTCTGATTAGGTGTTCTTGTCATGGTGTATTGAGGCACTATGCCACACCCTTGTAAAAACTTTGCAAAATCACACTTGTTTTGACCAGACTCATCATAATTTCCATAGTACCCACTACCATGGTCACATCTACTTCCATTTTAAAAATTTTGAATTGCTCAAGTGCATGGAATTTATCAGTAATCAAGTAAACATATCCATATAGCGAGAAATCATCAATAAAAGTTATAAAATATTTGTTCCCATATATGGTGGAAGGCAAAGGTCCACCAATATCAGTATGTATTAAGTCTAAAATATGACCACTCCTAGTGGAACCTTTCCTAGTGGATTTAGTCAACTTTCCTCTTATACAATCCACACAAGTGTCAAAATCAGAAAAGTCGAGAGAGGGAAATATCTCAACTTTAACCAATATCTCCATCCTACCCTTTGAAATGTGATCCAAACTCTTATGCCACAACATGGAGGACGTTTCACGAATTAGAGACATTTTTCTTTGACACATTCACAACACAAGAGACTTCACCAAAAGAAGCCAAAGACGATTTATATAAATCATCACACAAGAGGCCATTTCAAATCAAACGAGAATCACGAAACAATTCAACCATTCCTTTACCAAAATTAAAGGAAAAATCAGAAGCATCGAGTTTCGATTTAGAAATTAAATTACATCTCATTGTTGGTACAAAAATTGCATTCTCTAAAACAAGAGAGAAACCAGACTCCAAAGATAATTTTACTACTCCTATGAACTCAACCTTAACTTGAACTCCATTCCCAACGCACATGCTTACTTCATTCTCACTTGGCCTCCGTTTGCTTGTGAACCCCATTAAGGAATTCACAATATGAATACTGACTTCCAAGTCTAACCACCAAGAATTCAAAGGAATATCTACAAAAGAAGACTAAAAAAAACTAAGGCCAAGGCTCCACTTGCAACATCTTATCTCATATTCATCAGTTTGTCCATCAGATCTCCAATTTCAGCTTTATCAGACTTAACAAATCTCACTCTTATGGCATCCACTAAACCTTTAGCATTTTCATTATCCGGAATAGCACCCATAATGGAATCGGATATGGAGCACTTAATAATTTTCAAACAAAGTCTATTAGCCATTTCCCACTTTTCATACTCAACTACATATTCAGGATCGCTTTTATCTGTGGGTTTTGAAAGTTGTTTTTCCATTGCAAAATCCAACTCCAAAAAGACCCAAGTGTTATTTCTACGTCTCGTTTCCATCTCATATAATTATTCACAGTCAAGATTTCAATAGCAGATAATTGACTGGAAAGAGTTGAGGCATTTAAAACTGTGAAAACATAAAATAACATATTTAATATCATCCAAACATAGTGCATGCAGACAATGGATGATAACATATTCATCTAATTAATATGAGCTACTAATTAGATGGTCCGTAATTAAAGTCAAAATCAAATGATCATTATTACGGATGCATCATTATAAAATCACCTTTGGACCGACAATAGAACACACTGTAAGGTACTCTTAAAACATATAATGAAGATAGTTAACAAAACAGATTGATTTTCGAAACACCAACACCTTTAGATAGAAGGAGATTTTTAGACCAAGTAAACTTGTTAATTGACTTATACAATTTTCAAAAATATCACATATAATAACACCTTTGGGCAATATACTATATGTAATAATTCAAATCGCGATGCTAACGTCCAATTTTAATTTTTTTTTTTTGGAAGAAAACCAAAGAAATAAAAAATGAGTGTGCCACTTTAGAGGCTACCACCCACTGTTATTTCAAAATATTTCTCATAATTGGAGCACTAAGATAGATTTGAAGTCCACGAAAAAATTAACAATAACAATCACAATCATCAATCGACGAAAAGTAAAATTCATGCGCGATTGTAAGACGAAATTGGCAATTAAATTTCAATATATGAAAATAAAATTTAAATAGACAAATAATAACAACATTTAATTATTTTAACAAAAATATAAAGTTGTCAATTTTAAATATAGTTTTAATTTTATGTCGAAATTGAATTATGATCAAATTTAAAAACTATTTTAAAAATTCAAATTTAATATTTCAAAATTGACCGTAAAATTAAAATTATGAAAAGGACCTCAAAATATAGAAATTACAGAATAGGTCTCTTTTCTTTAAAATTTCCAAAGTGACCCTTCGTCAAAATTGCAAGCAAAACCCCCAAAGATTCGAAAATTGCAAAAAAGCCGCAGTCCCTAAATAAATTGAAAACATTTTGGCAAAACCCTAGGCTTAAAATTGAGTGGCGCTGCCGCCGATCCTAAATGCCATCTCTGCAACGGAGACGGCTACCGGCACTGACGGCTGCGGATGGCGACAACCGTAAGCTGTAGCAGGCATTGCAGTGACAGTGGCTGCAATGCCACTGCAGCCCCAAACCGTCGCTACCTGCTCCATCTTACCCGGATTTCATACGGGTCATTAACATTTATACACACAACAATCATACAAAAACTAAGGCTAAACCCAGATGCCATAAAATACAACTTTAACACATTCAAACTAATGTAAAATCCATACGCCATCGTGAGACGGATAAGGGGAACGGGGGCAAGGGCGAAATCTTCTATGTCAATCCAAACTAATAATAGTAATAATAACAATTCAACATGAGAAAAAGAAGAGATAGAAAATCGGGAGTTGAAAAATAAAGTTATTTTGGTGATAACTATATAGACAACAGGCAGACGTATGGAATGATTTTGTGTGTGTGATATTAATATTTTGTTTAAACGATTCCAATCTTAGCATCCTGCTCTGATACTAATTGTTGATAATTTCACAGTAATCATGCTGAGAAAAAGAATCACATAATTGATTGGTAGTTCGAAATTCATACATATGGAAGACATTGTTATGTATGAATATTACCAGCTAGATCTACATCTCCTCGCTCCACAAAATAATGAGCCGTCAATGCCAAAACGTTATGGAGAGGAGAGTGGACCTAGCCATTATATATGAAATTATAAAGTCAGCCCATTACCGACTCTAACCCTAATTAGAGTTTACATAATCCTGTCTCACATACTTAAAATTACCACATTATAATAATATAGCCCATAAGGTATACAACGACTCAAGTGATCACTAACATATTGGGTCTAATTACAGTATTATTGCAAACCATATATCTAATCCATAAAATTCGCAATCAAATAGAAGCCCACATAATAGAATTATTCTAACATAATCGACATCAGTTCGTCGGGATAGAAGGGGAGACCATGGATGGGAAGGATAAGACGGGTGTTTAAGAGAACGATGTGCATTCATGCAACGGTTGTGGAGGTAGAATTTGCAGGATAGGCGCAGCCATGAAAAGGTTCAATTATAATATGCTCACAGGCTTTGCACTTAATCTCCTCTCCTTCATCAAGTTGGAGGGAATTCACAATATGATGGTAGCTAAAATGTTGCATATCTTTAAACCTCGTCTGTCTTTTATTAGTTCTTGCTATGGATGTGGGAGTGGGGTGTGATTGATTTGGCAAACTATTCATGTCTCTACATATATAACGTATCTATGTTTTATGGGAATTAAGGATTATACGATCAATTGATTGTATTGCCTATGCATTGACTAATACAGATTAATAAAAAGTTAATAAACAAGCATACACAGACGTATCTATATTTTATAGTACTTTTTTTTCTTAATATAATTCGTTACATGTATAAACAAGCATATACAGACTTGAGACCTGCTTTGTATCTGGTTGTCCCGTAATACAATTTTCATATCTATGCATTTTCTCTGTTTAGCAAAACAAAGAGAATATGGGGTAAAACATTTACCCCATCCTTATCTAAAAGATGCCCACTAAAGAGCTAGAGAAGAAACATGGGCTAAATCAGCTAAAGAAGCACATAACCAATTTAGAGGCTAAACAAAATGGGGTAATATATGTTGGAAAGCAGCATTTATGTTGGAAGGTAGATGTCATGTGGTGCAAAGTTATGGTGCGCTTTGTCGTCCCTTCGAGGGTCTGTCCCTACGTCGTAAAGGAAGGTCCAGAGGAAGGAGAATCGCTTCCCGAATGTCCGATCCAAGTGTTTATAAGTTGTGACCACATCCAAATTTACTCGGGTGGTGAACCAGAGGGGAAGGCCGCCATTTCTCAGGATTAGTCGGACGAAACTCATACACTTGAGTCATAAAAAAAGGGCAATATAAGAATACTTCTCCAATCGTCACTTTGTGATCACCGAGGATATACTAATAGAACCCTTGCTTAAAAAATTAAAGATGCACAATTTATCGGGTATGAATGAGAAGGTGACTCCATAAGTCATCTTGACAAATACACCTCATGGGTGGAGCTCCAAGGAGTCAGTGATGTCATAATGTGCAGAGCATTTCCCCTTACAATTGACGACAAAGTCCAAAGATGTTTCAAGAAATTGCTCCAAAGGCCAGTGAACAATCTATCGACTATCTTCTTGGCCCAATTCATGGGCTACAAAGTTTAGACAACCTCAAAAAGACACTTGGTGAGCATCAAATAAAGATGAAATGGGTCCATAATGAGTTACCTCAATATATTTAACAAATTAGATTATGGAGTTCAAAATATCGGATGATACAACTCTGATGGTATATCATGTCACGATTGAGATCCAAAACAAGATTCTAGTGGTCCATCCACATGGAAGGCCCGAAAACTTATCACAGGTTCCTGAATGAAACGTACATAGGTACAGATGAAGAGACCTATAATCAAGAAGAGTAAAAAGTTGAGGTTAGAGATATCCCTCAATCCAAAGAAAAAAAGACCCAAATTGGAGAGGAGGAAAGAACACTCGAAGCAGATTGATCACAACCATACCCGTAGAGATTTCAAAAGTATCATCCCTTGAACACCTCTCCAAGGGAGTCTTTATATAGCTGGGGCATAAAGAGATTCAAGCGTCCACCATTCAGCTACCTTTTTTATTTATTTTTAAAATTTGTTGTTTGATAGTACATATTTTTCTATAATCAATTTCTATTACGTTCTTGTTTAGTCTCCAATATTTTCAAAATACTTTTTTTTCTCATTTTCAACCACACATTCTTCATTGAAATAATATTACATCTAAACCCTAAACTTTTTTTTAACCACACATTCTTCATCGAAAT
>CAIGRF010342873.1:22167-37511 GCA_903798235.1 Fraxinus ornus
CCATGGTAATTATATCACCAAGCTGCTCCAACCAATATTGATTATTACATCACTCAACTGCTCCAACCAGGAATCGAACTCCCCACGCTGAGGTTGCAAGCCCAGCAATGCATTTCCTTTGCCAACTTGGAATTGAGATTAATTTCTTGTTTCACCAACAAGATTCTCACGCAGAAATATTAAGAATACTGAAAAAATAAAATAGACAGAAAAATTATGAACTCTTCGAAGATACATGTTTTACTGTATACAAAATTGTTACAACCACATGTAGCCCCTGTTTGAGCTCCGTTAAACTGCGTTTTTGGGGAAAAAATATATTTTGAAATAATGATTTTTTTGAATAATGTGTGGTTAAAAAAGAAAAAAAAAATGGATTTACATGTATCATTATTTTATTGAAAAATATATGATTAAAAAGAGGAGAAAGAAAAATGTATTTTTGGATAAAATAAAACCCAAACAGGGACATAATATTTCAAATCTCAAACTATAAAATAATCCAAGGTAATTTTTGTATGAGTTTCAACCAATCTAATTTGATTCGAGGTCAAACATTAAGACTTGAAGTTCCTTTTTTAAAAAATTAACATTTTTTAGAGGAGATCTCAAATCCTAATATTTATCATTATTCGATATTGGTTTTATCGGTGAACATGATTCTACAAGATGGTATGTCGTTTAAGAATACTAATCTTGGAATATAAATATTCGTTTACATTTTAGTCAGATCTTATTGTTTGTTATAACTTAATGAACTCCGACATCATATTAATATTTGAAATTCTATCTTAAAAGATGAATTTTGTTAAGAAGAGTAACACAATCCTTTTATGTTGATTAATATTGACAACACAATCCATTCGGCTGACACAGTTATGTGTTTTGGAAGCTATCAACTATGGACTCCATCTCTTCAGATTTCAATATTTGGATTTCACTTCGTATAACCAAACAAGAAAAGAAAGGAATTGTGAACTTTTCAAGCCATTGAGAACATTTGCTACAAATTACACGCACTAGATGAATTGAGATAAAACAAGAACAGAAGCACATTTACATGTATATACTTCTCTTGAACAAAAACAGAAAGGATAAAGAAAAATTATTATTCTTCAATTGGAATATAGAATCATGTGAACCTGCTATCTGTCAAAAGGATTCATCAGCTTCCCGGGTATTATTATTCATTTCTTTCACACTCAGTGAGTTACTATGAACTTTTACTGCAACTCTCCAATAGGCGCTTCATTGAGCCACAAGAAGTGGATAAAATCGTACAACTTTGCACTTACACTAACCTGCCAGGAAATAATAGAAGACAGTGAAATTTGTTGAGAGAAACGTTATCATCAGTGTATATAAAAGTCATGCAGTGCACAACACATTTAATGGTTATGCAGAGGTAAAGTACTAGGTGTAGGGTGTAAGTTATTGATCAAACCTTGTAAGGAGTAGGGTTCAACCTTCTCAGGTGGTCGGTCCGTATCTGGTTCAGTTGTTTAATACAACGTTCTCTAATCAACTTAATGGATGGTAATTCTTCTCTAGCTTTTCCTTTGAAAGCCCAAAAAAAAAAATGGATGTCATAGTGGAGTGAAGAATCAACAAAAGTGGTTTTACACAAATTCGCATAGTATAGACAAAGTACTAGTTAACTTCCCAACATTCATTCATAATCTAGTTAATGAAATTTGTTATCATGTGTAAGGTACTCTAGGCTGAGGGGTAAGCTTTTCATAAAATTATGCATTTTTAATTCCTAATTAAGCAATTGATTGGGAATGCATATATAAGCAGGATATACAAATATGATCACAGCACTTGTTGGAGTAAATTTATTACTATAAAAAGAACTTTTCAGAGTTTATGCTAAAGATACTTTCTGCAGGAAACCATTGTAACTATTACGGGTTTACAAAATTAGCATAAATTGCCAAATTTAGTTTTCCAATTTATTTGTACCACCAAGAGTTGTGCAATTACTCCTCTGGGGCTTAGCATTGCCAAGTGATAAGTAAGCATTACACGCATAATGGCCTTAATACCCCAGCAGTTGATAAGGGTTTTTAGTACAGCCCAGCAACTGGTAAACTGGGCAAAGAGACCAAAAACTCTAACCTGATCTACCAGGCCAAAAACACTTCAGAAGCTCCTCAACATGTTGTGGTACCACGTAGGCTCTCTTGGATTCATTAAATGGATGACGACACAATATTTGTTCACCTACCTGTGTATCCAGAAAGGGTAAGCTGATAATGATAGGTTAGAGCAATCTGCTTATAAATCAATTATGAAGTTTTACAAGATCAGATGAACGAGGAGTTAGGACGCTATAGAGGATTCAGAAATTAGAATAACTTTTTAAATAGATGATAACTTCCTAATTCACCCAGTCATTCATTTAACCTATGCATATATGAGATATAAAAAGGTAAAACTAATAATAGAAGCGTTTCTCGCAAAATCTAACTATTTATAATTGGTCAAGACATTAAGGATCGCCACAAGCATTTATAGAAGATCTTGACAACCTCTTCGCACTGATAACAGGTATATTTCTGGAGGTTCTTCCTCTCAGTATTTAAGTTTATAACCTAACATATCTACTTTTTGCTCATGGATATGAAAAAAAAGTGTGCTGAACATTGGCTCATCAGCTATCTAGTTTACAATATAGACTTGAGCTTTTATTTAATAATTAAAAAAAAAAATATGGTTTCCAAATGAAGCAAATCACTCCAATCAATCAGATTAAAATTTAATCATTCTCCAGTTTCAGAGATAGCACCACATTCTATAATCAAATCAATAGAAAATGATATCAATTCTTGAGACTTCACACGGTATACACGGACTAATTCAGGGGCATTTTTCTCCCTGCAGTCTTGCCTTAATTTATGTGTTGCTAAGAGCACAAAGTGGTAGGTTTGTCATTTTTATTTTTTATTTTTTGCTAAAAGCATTTGATCACGTGTGCACGTTTTAATCTATTTCCTAAAACTCACGCCAAGACAAACAAGGACATTATTTGAGATTGAGAAATTGGATGAATTTTTTACACTGACATATTTACTAAATTTGTTGATAATGGATTTTTTTGGATACTCGATCTAAAAGGTACAAGGGAAGAAGATGAAAGAAAATCATTGACATAGAAAATACCTTTGGAGGTGGTTCATTTTCTCCTATCATTATGTCTACAAGGGAATAACCTTCCTTCCCATATAATCTGTAACATCGTTTTTTGCATGGAATAGAGACCTGAAAACAAAGGATAATGGATTTTCACTATAGAACTAACATGCAATTTAGAGATATTACATGGAATGATCAAACCTTGGTAACATCTTCAGAAAGTTTTATGCGAGGCTGATTGTTTATTTCCACTAACTTAAAAACAACACCTAGAGCAGGTTGAGCATAGCATGTAACTAAGTTAGTTCCAATTCCAAATGCATCAACTTCATGACCCTGCACCCCAAATAAATAGAAGTCGGCAACTGCAAAATATACAAGCCATGACCTGAAAATATTTAGGTAGGAAATTGGGAATGGAAAAATTGAAACGAAACACCTCTCTCCTTCACTCCCATTCCCCCACAAAGTAGCATGAGGGTGGATGGGGAAGGGATTGTGGATTTAGAGCAGAATGGTGGAAATGGAAAGAAAAGAAAATATATATTTGTAACGCATTGTTCAGAAGATCTAAGAAGGCAGGGAGTTGGGACAAATAAAAAAGCTTGTTCTGCTATAATGTTTGAAGGTTAGAATAACTTTTGAGTTCTTGTCCCTTTTTAGCATCATGAAGAAAACTAACAGATGGTAAAAAAAAAAAAAAATGCAAGTTACTCATAGACCATAGAACTAGAGAATCTATTTCACTTTATTCTTGTTGCATGGTGGTTCTTTTTCATCTAAACTGGATAAATAGGTAAAAAAATTTACATTCCAGAGCTTAATTAAAGTCTCTTCCACAACTGTATGTTGGGCAACTATTAAGTGATTATGTGTGTGAAATGATGATATTTTTTTAAAAAAAAATAATAATTAGTTAAATCAGTAAAAGCACCACCGGATTATTAGTTCCATAAATGCAATTGAAGGGAATACCTCAATGCTAAAAACGAGATGAAGTAAACTAGACTGAAATGACGCATAGCCCAATTACTTTTCAAAAATGATATATAAATAGGTTGTGAGAAGCCAAGTACGTGTCCATAGTCAAACTTTTCCACCACTCAAATCCCAAAAAATATAGGAAAACAAAAAATGTGTACGCACCAAGTGGATTTAACCCCTGTTTGGTTCAAATAAAAATAAGATTAAGAAGTATGTGTATAGTCAGCTGAACATAGACGATATAGAAATTTCAAAGTTTCATAATTTGCACTTGCCCCAAGGATGTGAAAAGTTATAATGAGCGGAGTACTAAACCTTTGGACGGTTAATGCAATTCCTTTACCTGTTTGTTTAAAGCATCTAATGTTTCTTCATTAAGGTCATTACTAGCTGTAATGCTTGTATTTCCAAAATCCGGCACTCCAAATTCCTTCTGAATAGCCTGAAAGAATTTCCGGGCCTCACATGACAGATAGGCAAGATCACCAGAGTCTAATCTAATGCCTACAGCTTTATACCTGCACAAGAACATTTCAAAAAGGTATATTAAAAAATAAACACAGAAGTCCAATAGTCCTTGGGGTGGTCTGGGGTAATGGTGAAGCCAGGTGCTTGGAAACCACCACATAACTGTTTGATTTGTGAACATACGGAAAAAGTAACTTCACACGAAACAAATAAGAAAGCTTTAATATTGAGAACTGAAAAAGTTCTAACCACTCCGAGATGTTGCAAACAACCAAATCACAAAATTAAGCAGAATAATTAAACCCAGATAAGACCCTAATTACATTGATATTCACACAAAGACCGGGTAGGTTTGTGGTTGATTCGGACTTGGGGTGGGGGTTATTTTTTGGGTAAGGAAAGAAAGGAGGAGAATTCTCAAAAGACTATGCCTCTCCCTTAAATGCACCGTTGTGCATATAAATGTAATGATACAACAACAACAACAAACCAAGGCTTATTATCATAAATTTGACGATTGATATGTGAATACGTTTTGCCACTCCTTCAATCTGTCACTAAAAGATGCAATAAGAGTAATAACATTGAGAAAATTTTCAGAATAGTTTGATCTTACACATTTCAACCATATTGTGAACCTACAAAGAAAGTGAATACTAACGCATACATCGGTAGTTTGGTAAAAACACCGTGCTAACATGGATACAATCATTTCCAGCATGTAAATCAACATATGAGTAAGTCGTCCAGACATACCCTAAATCTTTTAGAGCTAGAGCTACTGCACAAAAATTAGGAATACCACTTCTCACAACCTGTCATGATTGATAATGAAAGAAACATTAAAGGCAATAACATAAAACCAATATGAAGTAGAATTGGTGCAGCTACCAAGAAGTGAAATTTAAATTATGCCTAGAAAAGAAAACCTATGAAACGCAGCAATTTCAACAACAATTCAAAGTATTCACACAGGTTCACAATATATAGAAGTCGATATCACCAAGATATGAGCTGTTTATCTAGCAATATTTCAAAGCAGTAGTTATTAAATTTTCTTTTACAGAAAGAATATAAAGGCAAAGCAAGACACAACAGTCAAAAGGAAATAAACACAAATGGTAGTTCAATGAAAGTATAACTAACAATAAAGGAACTTTGAGAATTTTTCATAAGATAAAACATAAACAGTACACCAGAAGGAACTCTTACTATGACTTTAAAAAATCTTCAAGTTCTCAGCTTCAAGGTTGTTATAGATTTTTTAAGACATGCAAACTACTAATTGAACAATTGGAATTGAAAGACTACATCAGGCTCCTCAATCAATAAGTGAGACAATACGACCGAGTAATAATAATCCCACTTTATAGCACACATCAATAAAACAATTAATTCACTTCTTGGAAAGCAATAATGCAAAGATGCGAAAGAAGGTGAACCATATCTGAACATGGTTCCAGTAGTATAAGCAATTGAAGGAAATAGCCAAATAAAAAATATGGAGCTCTAAATGACAAATTGAAGTGTCCAAGGCTAGAGAGGAAATTTGCATGAACAACAACAATGTCAAGTGAACAAATCAAAATTTTGACTTACATCATATGTGTCTACAAGGGCCAAAAAGTTGGAAGGAAATGCTAGAGCATATGAGGTGAAAGCAGCTAACTCGCTTTGATTGGTTTCACCAAAGATTCCACCTAATACATGCGACCGCTGAACAGATTTTGAGAGTTGAATCAGACAACATTGGATATTTAGAGTTCCCAATATGTTAAATATATGTGCATCAAGAAGATCGAAGAAAATCTGAACAATCTTTGTAAATCACGTGAAGTTCAACTTTATCACACTTGAGCACAAATACCATTACATACAAAATATCTTCTGTGAGTTATATAACCTTATCGAGATTATATTATATTTTTTATATATAGGTCCCTATTTAAGAAAACCAAGAGTGTTATTGCTGCCGCTCATGGCCACTCATGGCCCAGGCACAAAAATGCAATTATCATGGTTACTTTATCCGTTTGCCATGTCTTCGCTATATACCAAGTCTGTAATGAGGGACATGTCAGGAGAAGCAATGCATTCATACTTTTAATTTTCATAGAGAACAACAATTCTTTCAAAAGAAAAAAAGGAGGAAGAACAGATATTTCTTTTAGAGACGGGGCATACATATGTATACCAAGATTATACAGAGATCAAGTCCTTTGAACTTATCAAAGTTTATAAACTCCAAATCTTCATGACATTCTTTTCGAGACAGGAAATATAATTACGTTTCACTACAGTAAATGAATTCGCAGTTGGGTAATTGTATAAAGTTAAAAGTACACAATGGACTGAGTTTTGGCCTACATTTGGTTTCATCTTTAAGTTATACCCTGCCAAGGTACAAACTATTGACTTCCACGCTAAAACTAAATCGAGAAATCGATGAAGAGTTAAGGTGGGAATTGCTCAACTCTACCGAAATTATTTTGAGGCAATTCAAATTTCTTGCTATTTTGCGCCCTGCCCCGAGCATTAAGAAATGAGGGCAGTTTAGAATGGAGAAAAAGGGGGAAACAAATATGGGAGGCAAATAATATCTTTCAAGCAGAAATAATTTTCCCGTCCTTTATTTAACTGAATCCTTTCAATAAATGAATTTTCACCATGAATAATTGGTTTTGATAAATTTGACATCAAAACTGATATTAATCATAGCCTTGAATCAATTATTTATTTATTCTTTGGACCAAACAGAATTAGGTTCTTTACATTATATATATATCAAAACTCGACTGATATAAAAACTTCCTGTAAATCATACTTCGTTGTAACAAAGAAAGGGCTAAAAGATAACATTACAAGTAGCTCAGTAAGCATCAAGAGATTTCTGTCACTAAAGAGCTCATACAGTAATATATGAAGGACCTCCTTTACATGACATTCTAAGAGAATGGATTGAGTTATCCAATGCAACTTGAATGAAAGCGGACACAGAATTCATACAATATTGAGGTAACAGATGGTTGCACCCAATGGCGAAGGTCCACTAATACTACAATATACTTCTAATAAAAAAGAGTGTCCCTGAACATGATTACAATTGAATCACTAATGTGGATCAATGCACAAAAAGTTGTGTCAAATTTAACATGCCGTGCTTAATTTTATGAGGATGTCTAGATTATGATTTGTCAGCCGCCAAATGTGCAAACAAAAGGTTTAGCAAAATCTGAATATTTAGAAAATCTCACGTTGAAATATTAAATCTGAGTACTAAAGTATTGAAGTTTGATGGCAGAAGGATAGTAAGTCATGAGATGATTTGCAGAAATAAAGAATATGAGGGTAGAAAAGGCGCAAGAAGCAAGAAAAAATAATGCATTTGAAAATCTAATATAATGAGCAAGTGAAAACTAAAAAACAAGGTAAATAAATAGATTGAGGTTGAGAACACCTTTAATTTCCTTAACCATGTTTGAGCCAAACTAAAAAAATCCTCACAAGCATTTGAACCATCAAAACTATGAAGCAATTTATCAGCGATCTCATGAGGGCTCTGCGAATCATTGAATTAATTAAGATAATGGATAAACCATACAAGAAGGAACACAAAAAAAATATTGCATAGAAGAAAAAAAAAACTTCAAACTATGTGCATGTGAGTGCTAAAGAAGGGAAGGAGTATCTAGATGGATGATTAAAATTTCAATCCAAGCGTAACAATCAAGAAGAGCTTTGAAACAAGCACATAAATTAGTCCATGTCACTGGATGCCAATCCAAAGCTGTGCCTGTGTACATTGCTATCTCTGCTTTTTGTTATAAAAAATTGAGGTAATGTATCAAGTACTATATCACAAGCAGATAACAAACCCTTATAGAATAATTACTTAATGATCTACCGTGCCTCAACTTCATTCAGAGTAATTATCCTTCACACAAAATGCACACAGAACTTCAAAATAGTTCTGAAGCATATTCAACATTGTCCCAGTTTCTACCAGAAAAAACCAGAGTTTCTCTCTTCTTCCAAAAGAAAAAGAGAATCACAATATCCTTCCAGCCAATGTCGTCATAGCAGTAGAGAACTTACATGTTCAATTCTACATGCAGCATGCAGAAGTTCTTCGAAAAGTGAACTATCTTTCTGAGTGATAATAAAAGAAATATGCTTCAATTGAGAAGGCACTCATAAGACTTGATGAATAGAAAGATGCACATTACTACAAACTACAATAAATCTCCTGTTACTACTAAGAGGAAACTGGTATAAATGATCTGATTCTGGGGGAAAAAATTAATGCACATACATAAATACATGTGTGTGTGTAATTATACCTACCATAAATGAGCTGACAAAAGCATGGGAATGTGTTCCACGGAGTGGGATTCCAAATAATTTCCCAGCAGCAACATTGCTGTTAGCACACAACAACAAAAATAGATGAGTCTAGCTTATGCATCATGTTGATTAACAGGAAGCTAAGATATTCTCTTTCTTTTGGTTGGGAGAGTGGGGGTGGACTTTCTTAAAAATATTGAACTGCAAAATCAACTCTAAAACCAACTAAAGAAGAAACTGGATAAGTGCAACCATTAAATCCAGAAGGTCAGGATGATTCAAAGAAGTCCATTAAACTGGTCCTTTGAAGGTTTGACTTTGTTATTTGATCAGATAACACATCAATCCAGTGAGACCTAGCCGGCTCAAGTTTACCTCAAAAATAAGGATGAAATTTTGAATCCATTAACTATCTGCTATTTCATATTCATCCGAAAGAATTCAATGCACATAGTTTAAGAGCGTTCCACCCAAGAAATTATAAAAATAACAACAGTGTTAAGAAATTCTTTATATACTTCAAGAATTTGTACTCACACATAATGAAGTCAAAAAGATATATTTGGAAGTTCACTATACATTTGAGTAAAACTTTAAATATTCTAAGAACGTGTATGTAAACAACAAATACAGACTAAACCTATTTGCAATAAAGTTGGGCCTACAGTCTAAGAACCTAACTGTGAAAAACAAAGTTTTGATATGGAGGATGACAAAGCATTACCTCTATCCACCAATGAAGAATTACATACTTACACATATCATACAACCCATTAATATTTTGATATCGTGCATGAGTAGGTTAGTGCCTGGTTACATATCTATAAAGATATACAAAGAATTATTGCTATGATTCATTGGTTTGATTGGGTCGACCAATGGTTAAAATGGTTAACCAATGAGACATAATGCCTTTGAAGAATTGTTGAAGAACATTCAATGAACCAAATGATGTTTAAATTACACGTTCCACAGGGAATCACCTTGTAGCATCAAATCCACCCATGTAGCTATACTTTGATGCCCCTATACCACCATCAGGTCCCTACATGAATGTGAAACAAACAAGATTCAAATGATGTATAACAAGATAAGTCCTTCAAAGTAAAACAAACAGAAAAGACCACTTATGTGACCTGAGCCCTTCGTAGCCCAAATTCAAGAAGAAGTTTGGACTTCCCAGCAACAAAACGATGCCTTGCAGCATTTGTAGCTACCAACGATGCATAATTGATAAGATTTAAAAGTGGGGTCTCAAGCAGTTGAACCACCTTAAGAAGACGGATACAATTATCAAATATAAGGAAAGATGCTTACTAAACAAATATATGAATGAAGTCATATTTTATTATGCTCTTCGAAGTCATATTTTTAGCATGTTATCCAATTACGTTTATGATTTATGATCAAGGTCAATTTCGGAGGTACTCACAGCTATTGGTCCTTCAACCCTCATCAAGGGTACATTTGGAAATACAACGTATCCTTCAGAAATGGAATGTATCTCCAAATTGGAACAATCCATTCCTCGAAGGTAGTCATAGAAGTTGTCCTAAAGTCAAAAATAATTGACAACATTAGTATAACCTATTCTATAAGAAACGCCATGCGTTACAATGAAAATTAAAGGAAACATCGTGTCTGATAAACGCATTATAGTAATAGCATAAGCTAGGGCATGAATACTGGAACTACCTGAAGCTTTGATGGTTATGTTATGGATATATTCATTGCTAGCAGAGTAGAATGAGGCCGCGAAGCTATCTAGTATCTACTTTTTGATTCAGGCACTTTAGATAACAAATTATGAAACATCAATCTAAACAGTTTAGTCATTACTTAACCGAAACTAATGATTGGGTTATGATCATTTTTCTCGTTTCATGTGCAGTTCTCTGACAGAGTATAAAATTGATTTTGTAGGTGATAGTCAATTGTTAACTAACCAATTTGTGTTAATCAAACATGAAATTTTAAATTGATCAAACGTGTTTTCTTATAAAAATTAATTAAAAAAAAAAAACCCCACAGAAACCTTGAAGTCCTGTTGAGCAATATATCAGCAAAGTGATCCTAATTAATATAAGGCCTGATTGTTTGCAATTAAATGAGAGTGGAAGTGTATGTTGTTTAGTAACTACATACTGTGTTTTCAAAGTGCAAAATCTTGATGAAAACCAGAACGTTTGCCTAATATCTTGATTGATTACTTAACATATAACCATTGACATATTAAGTGCACCAGTATACCTCACATGACGGAGGCAAGGATGCTCGGATAAAAGCAATCTCATCCTCTACGATTTTGAAGTTAGCAATTAACTTTATGCACTCTTCTAGACCAGCAAAAACTGTATATTCACCGCCAAAGGGGTTCTTCCGAAAATACAAGTCGAACCTGAAAGATAATCACATGCTAACTATGAGTAATTTTTGAAATGATAAGACCACCACATGTTTTTTGTTAAACTGAAGTGGGCAGAAAATTAAACAATCTCATTCATTCCAAGACTAAATCTATTTATCCAATAAGATGAAGGCATCCCTACAGGGACGAAGTTAAATCATGTTCTAGCAAATCACAAAAAAAAAACTTTTAACAAAAACTAAAAAAGCCTGCACATGATAATTATCAATTCATCAGAAACTTGTAAAGGTAGATTTATGCATCTGGGGTTGTATGAATAATTGACAGAGATGAAAAGTCAGGCTATCTTTATTGGTGGGGCCTAAGCAATGACACAAGTACTCCCATAAAAAAATATGAGAAAATTCTTTTGATAATATATTAATTAGTTCTCATGCTAACAAATTTAACTTAACTGTAAAAATGTTCACATAAATCCAAATACATTCATTTTCCTTTTTCTCCACAGGTATTTCTTTTTTAAATACAGGGAAAATTTTCCATTGAAAGAAAATGTATGCGTAAAGTTGAACTGGTTCACAACTAAGCTTTGTCATTTTTCTCATCTTTTTGTTCATTTTATATAAATTTCCAACATGAATTTGTGTTGGTCGTTTGTAAAGGCAATTAATAAAAGGCTAGTAACATATTAACTTTGAAATTCGAACAAAAAGAATATCTTTCTCCATATTCAGCGATTATTCACAAATGAAACCTATGCTAAAAATTTCAGCTTCAAAACTAATCCCATCAATAATCCAGAAAGCAATTGGGGAAGGCTAAAGCTTAGAGTTCCAAATACTGGAACTAAACTTAAAATAGAACTATAATTCGGTCCAGCAACGGCAAAAGATGCCATAAACTGAAATAATTAATGCAACCACACAAAAAACAAGTACTCATATTTGTTATTTCTCTCATGACTGATTGAACAAATTATTTCCTTCCACGATTCTTTATAATTAACCAATATTGTTCGTATGGTCATTATTGGTTCAATAACAACTGCTTGATTTAAAACCACGAATGTGGAAATAGTTATCAAAATATTTAAGAATTAAAATCTGTTTAAGATATGAACTAAACCGTTCTAATACAATAACAACAATCAATACTTCATTTTTAGAGTTCCCAACCAATCAACAATAAACTCAATAGAATTCAATCAACCACATAAAAAATTGGCGCGTAATCGTGAACTGATTAACCGTGCAAGTCACAGGCTCACAGCGAGCAAAGAAACAAAAAGATAAAGAATTACACTGCTCGTTCGTCGTGTTTCCCGGCTTTCCAGTAAGCATAGGCCATAGTGAACTGATAGAGATCCGTGAGAAGAGGTGTCACCAAAGGATTGGTCGGCCCATCGACGCCGGCGTTCCGTCCATTAACCTTCTCTGCCGCCATTTGATCGAAATTCAATTTTACCACTTATATATATCTATATACAGTTATACACTCACAAAAGCTTAATATCTGTGTACCAAAACGGTGATGGGAGGATTGTTGAGACCGTTAAGAACGAAGAATATAGATACTGCATCAAATATATGTGTTATATATACATGAGCAAGTGGGGTGGGTGGGTCGGGAGGCGCGGAGTTGTGGTAGGGAAATTAAAAATGAGGATATGGACGTAATAATGCATTTTATGCCGTGTTTTATTGGAATATGGGGAATGTTCTTATCATGAGCAATAAAATACTTTTTAATTTGTTTATAACATTTTTATTAAGATAAGGTACATTTTTATCAAGATTGTTTTTTTTTTTATTGGGATTAAAATTTAAAATTTTATTAAATTAAAGTCAACATTAATTTTAACTACACATTTCATTAACTTTTATCAAAATGTACTAAAAAATTGATTTTAATCCCCCACCAAACGAGGGCTAAATATAGTATTATGAGTAAACAATCAATTAGCGTACTTGAAATATCGATCCCATGTTTTTAATTATAATGGTATTCTTCGAAATAGTTGATAGTTAGAATCCAGGACGTGTTTACAGTTTTTAACTTGTTTTTTCTAATATTTATGTCAACAAATTGGGAAAGTTAATTTTTAGTGTACAAGTAGCAAGTTGATTCCATCATTTACGAATGAGCAAATAAATTCTCGATCATTTGCATAATTAGTCTTTAGTTATAGAAATTCATCCAAATCTTTGTCTTATCGTCATGTGATTCCTCATCGATGTTTGTCCTTCTATCCAAATTGAGAAACAAAATCTAATTTGGAATATGGTACGGCAATTAGGGCTGAAATTTATGACCATTGAACAAATAAATTATGATAGTGGACAACATGAATCTTGCTACATGTACATGAAGATTTACATAATGGATTACATAATACCATAATTGTCAGTTTAAACTGACACTCTATCATTTGTCAATTTAAAACACAATAAATTTTTTTTATTTAATATTTTCCTTTTACATCATATTATGTAAATTTATTTATGTACAAGAAGCAAAATTCGGACAAACATTAGGCGGACACGGTAGACATAAGTCACTTCATGTTGCGTGCGAGTCATCCATGAAATGCCGTGTTCGAGTTTTCATTGAATGCTAGGAACGAGAATCACGAGATTGCAAAGCTAATAATTTAAGAAGGTTTGAATTAATTGAGTGCATTTCAATCATGGAGTTGCAAGATTTTGTAGTGGTACCAAAAATAATTGCCAAGAAAGCAAATTTCTAGGTAGTCAGTCCTATGGTCCATAGTTTAACTGGTCCATTGTCTGAACTGCATTATTATTGGTAAAAGAACAAAAGACAGTTTGGCCATATGCATTAGAATACGCGCAGAAATTACAATAGCACGAAGTTAGTTCTCGAATGTGAGCTACGTAACATCACTTCGTACACATACAAGCAGCATATACTCGAATGGCTGCAGCATTGTTTCTATGAAGTTCCGTGCTAGTTACGCAATTCAAGCAGCGTATGCTTGTGAACCTACATAATATGCACACGTTCTTCCTTTCCTAGGAGCTGCTAAATGCAAGAACAGAGAATCATACCAGAATGTTTATTTCATGGTTCTTATTCCAATGTGTATTATTTCAACTGTGTCTGTACAGATGTACTCTGTATTTCTAATAGACTACTGGTTTTGGATTCAGACTGCAGCGTTCCTTGTATGCATAAATACAGTTAACGACTAGGAATAACCTGGATAAGGCCCAGTCGAATCATTTGCTGTAGGCTGCCTCTCTATTCTGTGGTATTGGACCTCTTATTGTCTTCGGGCTTTGCTGTGTAATTGGGCCACCGGATTGTTTTGTTTAAATGGATTAATCTTGGCCTCACATCTGACATGCTCTGAACCGTTCGATTGGATGCTTTAAGGGTGGTTTTAAACTTCCTTTCTCGACTCTTCGATTCGCCGTAGTTTTGTATTCTAGGGCTTTTCTTCTTCGTCTTTTCTCGAGTGTTTTTCTCTCTTCATCTTCTTGGGATCTTCTGGTTTTGATATCTATAAATATCTTAGTGATATTGTTAGTGTATTTGGTGTACATCTAGTGATTGTGAGGAGAAAGATTGTATTATAGAGGCAAAAGAAATATTACATTTTGTACTATTCTTTGTAATTCTTAGTGGATTCGAACATAATCTACTTATACTACACCAGAAACAGCCTATGACAACGCGCGAAAAATGTTGCAATAGACCTTTTGCAGCGTTCGAGTGCACGTTGCGAGCTTCGATGTCGCTGTAGAGTTTCAACTTTTTGCAACGTTCATTGAACGTTACCGTAAACCCTACGACAACGTTCGCTGAACGTTGCGAAAAGTGTCTACGGCAACGTTTGCGAAATGTTGTTGTAGACCATACAGCAACGTTCCGCGAACGTTGCTGTAGACGCTTTCCACAACGTTCAGCGAACGTTGTCGTAGGTCATTTTACATTTATTTTTATTTTTAATTCTTTTATTTGTACAATGATTTACATAAATCAACCACAAAACAAAATAAAAGATAACAATATCAAGTAA
>CAIGRF010342896.1:0-12243 GCA_903798235.1 Fraxinus ornus
GGTCGGAGAACGATCGCCGGAGTGATCGTCGGAGTAGTCACCGGTGACTGGAGTAGTGGGGTAGGGTGGGGTGGGTCAATTATATTATATTACAATTAAATGTTTTATCTAATAAATTAATTGTAAAATATAATTAATTAATTCATGGAAAAACTTGAGTTTTACAAATTTAAACATTGGAACCTAATTTTTGATTTTGTGAAAGTAAATCCCTTAACCATGAATTTTTCCCCTTTTTTTATGTTTAAATTTTGTAATTGGATTGGGCCATTTGTTTGCCGGCCCAATCCTTAATTTATATATATACGCCCAAATCCAATTCCCCAAATTCCTGGGGACGCGACTTGACGGCATTCTTCAACTTCTCCTGCCCGCCGCTGCCGGTGAATCGTAATTCGTCCACCAGCCCGCCGTGCCGGTGCCGGAAGCTCCTGTGAACGGCTGCAGCCGTCCGTCAGCAGACTTAGCACTCAGTCACTGCCGACGCCTGCGTGAAACCGTGAGTTTTCTGTTTTCTTTCTTTCTTTTTTTTTTTTTTTTTGGTTTTGGTGTTATTTTCTATTTATGAGTTATGAAATCATGATTTATGTCTGCTCAGAATTGGGTTCGACTTGGGGGAATTGGAATTGTGAATTAATTGGCACTTTTCATATTTTGATTTGAAATGAGAAATTAGTTGTATCAAGCTTGCTTGATTGTTGATGAGTTCAATTGTGGGAAATCTTGCACTCTGGATGCAAATAGCAAGTGTCTACTTGTAGGTTGGAAAGGAACTCTTCTGTTTTCACTTTCTGCTTGGAAGTTCAACTGATAGAGATCAAAAAGTTCTTTGTCCATCTAATATTTGCTTTTTGTATAGTTTCCTTATGTTAGGTTCTCTAATCTTCCAAATTCAGTGAGATGTTGAAAGAGTTTTCACTTTTCAGTAGTCTTAAGCAGGCAGAACCTCGATTCTTTTGGTCTAAAAATAATGTTCTGTCATTAAGCTTCCAAAAAGGGTGGCTGCTTCACATTTGCAAAAAATAATATTTTTGATGCTATGTCGTTATATTCAATGTCTCTTTTCATTTGTTTTCAATGTTTGGTGGATGCAATAATAACAACAAACAAGTTTGTCAACGACCGCCTGGGCTGAACTTGAATGCTGGGTCCGCCACTAATCATATGAATATATAGAACCAAAAGAAAGTCCCTTTTTGTCTGTGAGTGCAATGAAGTTGAATTATTTACATACATATGTGTGTGTTGTGTGGCGTGGGGGGTGGGGTGGGGGTGGCGGCCAGGTGGGGACATCGTACATGCACACAATCTGCACTTACATGAGCTGGAATGGTATAACTTTAAAAGGAGGCAAATGCACTGTATGGTTCTCAACAAAAAAAATAACAATAAAAATCCTATCATATCTTTGCAGGTTATTTTTGTGGCAGATTGGGGTGAGTATCTGTATTAATTGATAGTACTCAAATTAGGGATTTGAACGTGGTAGTTCAGACTCTAGGGAGTGCAAAATGGTCGTGTCTCCCTCACATGCGAAAAGGAAACAACCAGATGAGAATTTGGAGGGCAAGCAAGAAGTACCCACTCAAGAGATCGTGTCAAAAAAGCGTAATTTAGTACGCACATGTGTGCATGAGGTAGCAGTTCCGAGTAGGTATTCTTCAAGTAAGGATGAATCAGTTTATGGGACACTCTCAAATCCCATTTTCAATGGGGAAAGGGCAAAAACCTACCCATTCAAGCTCGATCCATTTCAAGAAGTTTCTGTAGCATGTTTGGAAAGAAATGAGTCAGTTTTGGTTTCAGCACACACTTCAGCAGGCAAAACTGCAGTTGCTGAATATGCGATTGCCATGGCCTTTAGGGATAAGCAGAGGGTTTTATATACTTCTCCATTAAAAGCTTTGAGCAATCAGAAGTATAGAGAGTTGAGCCAGGAGTTTTCCGATGTCGGGTTGATGACAGGTGATGTAACACTTTCGCCAAACGCAAGTTGTTTGGTAATGACAACAGAAATTCTTAGGGGAATGCTTTATAGGGGTTCCGAGGTGTTGAAGGAAGTTGCTTGGGTCATATTTGATGAGATACATTACATGAAAGATCGTGAAAGAGGTGTTGTTTGGGAAGAAAGTATTATTTTCTTGCCCCCAGCTATCAAGATGGTTTTCCTCTCAGCAACAATGTCGAATGCTACTGAATTTGCAGAATGGATATGTAATATACACAAACACCCATGTCACGTCGTTTATACAGATTTCCGGCCAACACCCCTGCAACATTATGTTTTCCCCGTGGGAGGCTCTGGGCTGTATCTTGTTGTTGATGAGAATGAGCAGTTCAGGGAGGACAATTTTTTGAAGCTGCAGGACACTTTCGTGAAGCAAAACCTGGCTGATGGGAACAAGAGTAGACACGGCAGAGGGAGACTTGCGAAATGTGGGACCGATTCTGGTGGTTCTGACATATACAAAATCGTTAAGGTGGATATCGACCTCACTTTCCATTTTATTTTTACTGTAGTCTACCTATTTCTGCATTTATAGAAAAAACCATCTACAAAAAAATAAATTCATCTTTGATTGTGTTAAGTCGCAGCCATATTCATCTGTGTAAATTACTTTGTTGTTCAATGTTCTAGCTTTCACCTTCTTTGCTTCTTACATGGTGTGCGGAATTGCATTTCATAGTGCTCAAATTGAAATTTGCTGAATTTCAGATGATTATGGAGCGTAAATTCCAACCGGTGATAATTTTTTGTTTTAGTAGAAGAGAGTGCGAAGAACATGCCATGTCAATGTCTAAGCTTGATTTTAATACCCATGAGGAGAAGGAAGTTGTGGATCAAGTGTTCAAAAATGCAATCCTTTGCTTAAATGAGGAAGATAGGGGCTTACCTGCTATTGAACAAATGTTGCCATTGCTTCAGAGAGGCATTGCTGTTCACCATTCTGGCTTGCTTCCTATTATCAAAGAACTTGTGGAACTTTTGTTTCAAGAAGGGCTGGTTAAGGCTCTATTTGCCACAGAAACGGTATTGCTGTTTACAAGAAATGCTCTTCAGATATTAAATTTTGAACATACTCCTATTTTAGCTCATATATAAAAATTATGTGACACTAAAGGTCTTACAACATTTTCATACAAACTGGTATTGTAATACATACATAATAAGAATATGTAATGTATAACATTGCACTTACAAGTAAAAATAAATTACTGCATTTAACTGTTGATTTTAATTGGTAACAGTTCGCCATGGGGTTGAACATGCCTGCAAAAACTGTGGTTTTCACGAGTGTGAAAAAATGGGATGGTGATAGTCATCGATATATTGGATCTGGTGAGTATATTCAGGTGAGTAGTTGTTACAACATTATTATTAAAAATAGAGATACACATTACACTTACTTTTGGTTTATATTTTTGATATATTTTTCTTTCCAATAGATGAGTGGTAGAGCTGGACGTCGTGGTAAAGATGAGCGGGGTATTTGTATCATAATGATTGACGAAAAGGTAATTTTATTGCTGGCACCATGTGTCTCAGTTTAACATTTAGGTAAAAATAAAATTTTAGAGTAAATTCTCCTTGGAAAATGTATCTGATAGAGAGTTACTTTCCATATCTTGTTAACATTTGGCAGTAGCCATTCAGTTGTACCAAGACTATATTGCTAAATAACTGCTATTCCTTAACTTCCGTGATTAAAATATGGACTGAAAAAGGCAAAAAAGATAGGAATGTCAATAAATGCGAAAACTCATTATTGTATGAATAAGTGCTGCTGCTGAAGTAACCATCTGGACTGGACTAGGCGAGTCTAAGTAGGAGGCAACACTTGAGCTCTTGCGAGATCAAGAATTATGCAAATATGTCAATTGCTGCAAACCTACATCTAATCATATGTGACCATCAGGACATGAAATTTGCTATTCCAAGTATATTACAATACATGATTTAACTGAACTTTTCATTAAAAACTGATCATTAATTTTTGAAATCAGATGGAAATGAATATCCTTAAGGACATGGTTCTGGGTAAACCAGCTCCGTTGGTCAGTACTTTCAGGCTAAGCTACTACTCTATCCTGAATTTAATGACCCGTGTTGAGGGACAATTTACTGCTGAGCATGTCATCAGAAATTCCTTTCACCAGTTTCAGTATGAGAAGGTTTCCCCTGAAAACTTTCCTTATTTATTTTCATATGTTTTTGGATTTTGGTTGATAATGTCTAAAGTTCTTCTTTAGGCATTGCCTGACATTGGGAAAAAGGTCTCCAAGCTGGAAGAGGAGGCTGCAGTGCTTGATGCTTCTGGAGAGGTCTAGTTATTCTGATTAGTTATGCTTGCAATGCATTGTTTAGATATGGTTTAAGTTCTAAAATTTTCTTGTTAAATTTTGAAGGCTGAGGTTACTGAATATCATAAGCTACAGCTTGAGATAGCCCAAGTTGAAAAGAAAATGATGGCAGAAATTATGCGGCCTGAAAGAGTTCTCTATTTCCTTCAATCTGGTAGGCTGGTAAGTGAGAAGGTATTTCTATATATTATATATGCATCGATCTAGAATAATGTGAATAACAGCTATTTCTTTCTATTGTAAGTTTTGTTCATTTGAGCAGCTTTCATGTCACGCTTTCCTTATTTGTGACTCCTCCTTCTTATCTTTTATATTTCTGCTGTGTATTGGTTTCTGTTACATGCTGCAGTTCATTTTGCTTTACATGTTTGGTGTTTTGCCCTGTTAATTTCAAGCATGTTTACTCAAAGGGGATCTAAAAGTGTTTTTCTGAGTTCATTGTCATTCTTTTCCTCCTTGGCTGCTCCTCTTCTACTTCTACACGGTGTTGGAGAAAAGCTATGAGAAGAGTGGCTTTGGGCAGTCACTTTTGGGATAAATCTGTTTTTTAACTGATTTTGGATGTAATGATGCTTAAATACCTTTACTCCCCCTCCTGTGGGTTATTTTTGGTTTCACTTTTCTATGTTGTTTCTAGTTTCATTTATATGCACTCTCTGCATCTGAGCTACTTCTGTCGAACTGCAGGTTAAAATAAGGGGAAGTGGCACAGATTGGGGTTGGGGAGTTGTAGTCCATGTGGTGAAAAAAACCCCAGCTGCATTGGGTTCTTTGCCTGCTGCGCTTGCTTCTTCCTGTGGTAATAGTTATATCGTGGACACTTTGCTTCACTGCTCTTTTGGCTCAAGTGATAATGGTTCTCGACCCAAACCATGTCCTCCTTGTCCTGGAGAAAAGGGGGAAATGCATGTGGTATGTTGATAGAATCTTGAGCAAAAAATTCTGTGACATAAAGCTTATTGTGCATTGCAATTTAGTCTGACTGGAGCATGAATTATGAAATAAATACCCTTTAGAAGCTAATAACATTGATTGCTTTTTCTCAGGTTCCTGTTCAGTTGCCTCTTATTTCTGCACTCAGCAAGCTCAGGATTGCTGTTCCTTCTGATTTACGTCCAACAGAAGCTAGACAGAGTATTCTGCTTGCTATACAGGAGCTTGAAAAACGTTTTCCACAGGGCATTCCAAAGCTTAATCCTGTCGAGGTATGTCATTCTTACATTCATAATTAGCCTATCCTAATTGACACTATTTTCTTATATGGATTTGGTGATGATCGTTTCTCATTGTTTTATCCAGCTTAGCCTGATGTTATAAAGTAGCCTCCTTTTTAATCCCTAATTTGTATAAAGTTATGAACCATGTTACCACCACGGTCCAACAGTTGATTTGTACCTTGGTTCTTGGTTGAAATTATTAAAGCAGTTGATATATGATATCCAGCAATGGTACTCTTTTCATTTTTTGTTGAAGTGTCAGTCACAGTATCCAAGTAAGCAACAAAATTGATGCAACTATTTAAACTTGTCTTTGTTTATTCGTTATTATCCTAATAAAAAAAAAAAAAAAAAATTCACACTCATAAATAAGACTAATATGAACTGAAAACAAATATCAAAGCATCATACCAACACACAAAAATGGAACAGTAGTAGAGGCAGGAAAATAATAGTTTTCAGTCCTGATTATTTGTTTTTATTGACCAGAGGCAACGTCAGCTCAATTATCATCGCCGCTCCTCTCAGTCCATGTCACAGTCTATGATTTGAATTTCTTGAATCTTTCCTCCTGGCAGAGACCAACTAGAATTAAAAAACTGTCTGTGACTTACTTTTACATTTGCCCATTTAGTTACCTTGTCTTCATGATCTCCAGAACCAGACGGCATAATGTTTTTCATAGGTCCACATGCGGTTTTTTATAATTTTTAATATCAATGAAAAACTTATATTTACCCTTGTTGACATCTTTACCGAGGAATGGCGGTATATATTTCTAATGGTTGTACCTTTTTGTCAGGACATGGGAATTGAAGAACCAGAAGTTGTTGAGCTCGTTAACGAGATTGGGGAACTTGAACAGAAATTATTTTCTCACCCATTGCATAAGGTCTGAAAATATATCTTTTCCCTTTCCCTTTCCCCACCAAAACATTTGTTTAGGCTAGTTGCTTCTAGCTTCCCAATGTAGAAAACATCTGCGAATTGGTTCTTTATGGAGACATGTACTTAGTTTTATGAGAATACCCTTCATGTTTGAAAAATCACAATAGTCTGCCCTATATCTAGTTTTGAGTATTATTTTCACCCTTTACTACTTTTTGATTCATATCTCGACGTAAACTATAGGAATATAAATTGACAAATTTCCCCCTGTTTGGTTTTGTTGAAAATGATATTTTTAGTAGATTTTGATAAAAAGTTAATGAGATGTGTGGTTGAAAAGTTGATAAAAGTTGTGAGTCCCATTTATGGTTAAAATTAATGGTTGATTTTGACTTGAATTTTTATCTACCTTTTTAGCTAAACCAAACAGGGACATTATGTACATAGCTCGTTTGACGTAGTTTAAATTTGATTAATATAAGTTTACTTATTTTTTTATAGAAATGGTATTACTTTTCTGAATTATATGTATATTAGATTAACTTAGCATATATAACATGGTCATCTTTTAATAGTAAATTTTGAGGGTGCATAATGTTTTAATGTACTAACTTATGCTATTTTTAGTTAAATTTTATTTGAATTGTAAAAACTAATGTTTCTATTTAACATTTTTTTTCAGTTTATAAATTTTTATTAATAAGTTTTCATTTGTTAATATTTAAATTACATATGCATAATATAAAGTTAATTAAAAAACTTATAAACTATTACCAAATTCTTCAACAAATTTTAAGTTGAGATTTCCACTAACATGCATATTTAGAATTGTGTATGCACAAAGTCTTTTTAAGTATTCTTATTATTAAAGGGAACAAATTGAATTGCAACTAATTTAGAAAATTTCATCTTTAGTTCACATGGGCATTTAGGTATACGTGCCTCATTTGAGATGAGATATGGCTCAAAAAGTGGTGAGGGGGTGAATATGATACTCAAAACTAGAAATTGGAGAGGTTATTATGATTTTTTAAATGTGTGAGGGTGTCGTTGATATTTTCTATATTTTTATTTTATTCCATTTGTGCTATGCAGTCTCAAGATGAACATCAGATTAGAAGTTTCCACAGAAAAGCAGAAGTGAATCATGAAATTCAACAGTTAAAGTCAAAAATGCGTGATTCACAGGTATTTGTTGTTTGTTGGATGCTCCTGTGAATATATGTACACAAATAGACAAATACATGGGGGTGTACGTCTGCGAATTAGCTGCTATGCACACATATGCCTTCCATGGTCCTCATTCAATTGCTACCTCTTGTCTATATTCAGCTTCAAAAATTTCGCATTGAACTTAGGAACCGCTCACGGGTTCTGAAAAAGCTGGGGCACATTGATGCTGATGGTGTTGTTCAGTTGAAAGGACGAGCAGCCTGTTTGATAGATACAGGAGATGAGCTCCTCGTTACTGAATTGATGTTCAATGGTGAACCCTCTATCATTGATTTTTCAAACTTATGTCTGCTCTCATTTCTTTCTTTTCCACACTTCAATATGTATTGAGCAGTGTTTAATTTTTCCCAGTTGGAAATTGCATGTTATGGACCAGTCCCAATATCGAACGTTAGTTTATCATCACATCACATATTTTTTTTGCAGGTACCTTCAATGATCTTGATCATCATCAAGTCGCTGCTCTGGCAAGTTGCTTCATTCCAGGAGAAAAATCAGGGAAAATAGATGTAACAGCAGTACTTGTTAAACCACTGCAACAGCTTCATGACAGTGCTAGAAGAATAGCAGAGGTGTGTGCAGCTTTTACACATGCTCATATATGTTTGAATAGATCAAATTTTGTTATCTATATTGGGAATCTGCAAACTGAAAAGGAAACGTATTGCAGAGCTTGGTAAATGACAACTTGAAAATTTTGTCACAGATACAACGTGAATGTGGACTCGAAGTAAATGTGGAGGAATATGTGGAGGCAGCGGTCAGACCATACTTGATGAATGTGATCCACATGTGGTCAGAGGTCGATTTAGTGGCTTGTGTTTTTTTAGTAGATGGCATGTTAAACTACACTCGTATTCTTATTTGATGCCTTAAAGTTTATCACTTGGAATATAATTAATATTCTTGGTCAAATGGAACTAAAAGAAATTTTATTTGTAAAGGCAACTTAGATCAATTGCTTGGTTTTGAGTCAATGCATCTTTTTAAATTTGTTGGTATAGATTATGTCTAAACTCATTGTTCCTCTAAACTCTGTTTTCCCAGGGAAAATCTTTTAAAGATGTTACAGAAAAGACAGACATCCTTGAAGGTAGCATTATACGACTAGTTAGAAGGCTGGATGAATTTTTAAACCAGGTAATCTAATCGATTTTCATAAATCCTATGAGTTTTTCATTCGAGCAAGAGTTCATAAATAGGTGAACAAAACAATCATAATGGAGCCTTTTCCGATAGGCAACTAACATGCATTTAATGATTTGAAGAAAAGTAGAGTATAATCATCTAGCCTTTCTTGCAATTGTTAGGGTAGGATGCATGAATTGTTGGATGCCTTAACTTCTGGACCATTTTGGTCCCTTTCCATGAAGATATAATGTAGGTTCTCTACTTCAGGCCAACAGATGTCTGGACAACTCTGAATTGTTCTCTCTTTTTATCACATTACTCATTCAAGCCAAATTAGATAATACTTGTGGCATGTTTGGGAAGGTGACAGTTGTGGACAGTTTTAAAAAAGAAAAAGAATCTTATATGTTATCTATTCTACTGTTAGTACGGCCTCCATACCAATTACCAAACCTGCACTTAAAGTTTGTAACTTTTGTTTCAAGACTGGGATCATATAACCCATTTTCAGTTTATTATCTTCTTTTTTCGGGTTTTTTCAGTTGAAAGCTGCTGCTTGTGCTGTCGGGGAATCTGATTTAGAGAACAAGTTTGCGGCAGCTAGTGGAAGCCTTCGTCGAGGGATAATGTTTGCAAATTCACTATATCTCTGAAATCGTAGACTACAGATTAGCTTCTTAAATATTTATAATATTTGTAAATTCACAGTATCTATGAAATTGTAGACTGCAGATTAGCTTCTTAAATATTTTTGATTAGCCTCTAGTGTTTCTCAACCTAGTTTTCGAAGAATTTTGTTAGCACCCGTGTCTTTCTTTTCTATTTTCATTTAACATTGTGTAGATGTTAAATGATTATTGTTTATTCTTTACTGAACGTTTCCTCTACGTTTTTTTTTTCCCTTAAATTGATAAGAGTGCATTGACTTTTATCAACGATTTTCTTTTTTCTTATTTTCCTTTTTTGTCGATTTAGTTATTTTGCCCTTTAGAATTTTTGGTCAATTATTGAATTACACACAGGTATTTAATTTTTTGGTTTATTGATTCGTATAATTTGAAACTTCAATTGGATTTATGATTTCGCCAGTGCAGAATGCCTCTTCTGCTGCGTTTGGACGAGGACTGGGTAATTGTCTGTTGACATTATTATGCATTTTGATTGTATGGTTGCTTTTTTGAGTGGAATTTTTAAGGATCCGGAAATATTGCTAATTTAACATTGGTGTACAAGCCCAACAGGAGAGTAATGGGGAAAAGAATTCTTCTAAGCTTGTATGAGTTAATTTCCTTGGTTAATTTAGGCTTGGCTCTCGAAAGCCGTTGAATTAAATTAAGTGGTCAGGGTAACATCAAATATAAAGTTGGGTAGCCATTAGTGGATTTAACACCATCTTTTTCTCAATCAAAAAATTTCAATAAAAAAACATTACACATAAATTTAAAATATTTCCTTATTTTTTCGTCACATATTTTTCATCAATCCACTATTTTAAAATGCATTCTTACGTAAAAAAGATGCTCAAACAGGAGTCTTTATAAACACGAACCAAACATTCTTGAAGTTCCGACTATTCGTATTGAATTAACAGAAATAATGATATACTGAAATACATCGATTCAACTAGCACATAATTCGTTAATTTTAACTCGATCTTAAACAAGTAGATCTATTTATTTCCGTCACATAAATATTTATCAGTTTTTCTCATTCGATGCTTTCTTTGATACAAGGGTCTTTTTTTTATTTTTTATTTTTATTTTTAACATCAATCATATATTATTTATTCAAATTATCACGAACTTTGTGAAAAATAAAAATCAGAATACTACACCAAGTTCAAATTAGCTGTGACTAGTGCAGAATGAGATTCAAGCTTATGGGCCCTTTTTTTTAGAGCGAGAAACAAATTAACATGTACTAATCATGTCTTTTAGAGCTCGTTTCCAAGAGATTTTCCAAGTGAAAATGGATTATTATTATTATTTTTTTTTTGTGGGGAAAACGTATAGTTAAAAACTAGACAAAAGTTATAAATACTAAACAGCTCTTAATAGAGCCACAAATCAATCTGAATAGGAGCATTGCATGCTAAACAAAAACCCATTTTCAAGCTTTGAATTGATCTTAGTGAATCACTCTCAATGGTAACCCTAAGTTTATAGTGAGAGATCACTTTATAATCCACCCAGAAGGGACAAAAAAGTGAGTTGTTATAGCTTTCCCGAGAGTTCATTTATTTTCAATAAGTTCCACCACACACCCTACATTAATGTCATACTCAAGTTCGTGTACAAACTTGTAAAACTGATAGCAGTAACACAATATATACCAATGTCAACTAGTGGCAGGGCATGATGATACATATCAATCCTTATAAAAAGAGTTACACAATTCACAACAAATTGATTTGTTTGCACACAATTTTAAGCAGATCGAAGAAAAAAGATTGGATGACAGAGTTGACCGTGTTTTAAACAGACAAATGATAGAGTACCGTGTAACATTATGTAATCCATAATGTACCTGTAGCAATATCCTATCCACAATTATCGACATATATTATGTCGTTACTAATAAAATTATTCCAACATCAAAATGATGGGTTTACAACTAATTATAATCATTTCCAAGAAATTTGTCAAAAGAATTTGGTAAACTTGACATATTCCATAATAATGCAAGTAATTTGTATGTCCTGATCATTAATATATGAATAGTTGGAAAGATTTTCTTATTTATTTGCAAAATATTAAAACATTTTTTGATAATGTATGAAGACACGACTCATCAATTTATAGTCGTAACTTTTCATGAAGTTTAATGGTCGTAGCGTCATGTAAATAGATATATTCACGGCGATAAGATGAATGTCATTATGTCAATTTGATTCACGGCTAAGAAATTTCTTGATAACATATTTTTTGCAATATGGCAATCTAAGAAACTCGAACTGCTTCTTTATGCCTAATTTAAAAAGACTTCATTTACCTTTTGTTTATTTATTTAAACTCATCTATACAAAATGATAATAATTGTTTTACTACTTCATTGCTCATTGCAAAGGTAATCAAATATTCAAAATAAAAATTATTGAAGATATCACATTCTTGTGGGACTTGATCACAAGATCCTACAATTCTTAAATCTTAATCTTTGGGATTTGAGTTAGATCCATCATCTTGTTTTCGACTAAATACTTTTTGTAGTGGAATTGCATGAAGTACATTGTTTTAGTTGATATAAGGAACAGTTAAAGTATTGTGGGGTGGTTATGAAATGAATTACTTATTCTCTTAAAGTTGTTTACAAACTTAATTTAGCCTAAGTTGATTATAAAAACTAGTGATATTCTTTTTTAAAGACAATACTTGCTTGTACAGGGGAGGACGCAGAACTTGAACGTTGGGGG
>CAIGRF010342896.1:12564-23435 GCA_903798235.1 Fraxinus ornus
GTATTTTTAACTATTTTTTATATATGTTTGAACTATTCGATATGCCCATAATGTAGTTCTTGAAATAAGTTTAAAAATGATATAAGAAATTTGTAAATTCGATTAGCGTACAATCGTCGGAGAATTTTTAAAATTAGTATATTATCGAATTTCAAATTTATTTTGATTTTACCTCTGTTTGGCGGAGATTAAAATCAAATTTTTAGTAAATCTTGATAAAAATTAAACAGTTATGGATTCCATGAAATATGTTATTAAAATTAATTGTTAATTTTGATTTAGATTAAAATTTGAATTTGAATCGATATCAAACATGATTTAAAAAAAAAAATCTCAAAAGTAGGGGGTGGGGGGGTACTTGCCCCCCAGGACCCCCCGGGTCCGCCCATGTGCTTGTACCAATGAGTTTAAGAGGTCAATTTTTAGTAGAAGACTAGTCTGATGAAGTCGTTCGTCTTAATTAAAAGTTACATTCAACTTCACTTGCGAAAAAAGGAGTAAATTTGCAATAGTTTTAGAAGTCTCTGTATTTCTATACAATAGAAAAATACATACATTGTGTACTCCAACTCCAACTCTATCTATGTCACATTTTTTGAACCTTGCATTCTTAACTTGTAAATCGTAATATACCCTTTATTTTGTAGCCACTTATGGAAATTAGTGGTAAAGCGACATTATTCCCCAACACATACCTTGACTATTTAGAACCGTAGACTATTCAAATTTAGCGATAAAATTTCAAGTTTGAATCAATTTTACCAAACATTTCATTAATGGATTGGATTCAGATAGTTTAGGCCTTAACAGGCTTGATCCAACTCCGAACAAGCTCTAACTGTATATAAGGAGTATGGAAATTAAGTGAATCCTTACCTTTCAACAATTTTGGAATTGCTTGTAAATGTCGCAACCCCAGCACACGCAAATTAAGGAAACTGCCCCTATCTCCACGCATCGCAAATGACCTTTTCTTCTTCCTATATATTGTGCACTACAGAGAAAAGACTTCTTTCTCAAATATCTAATATATCTAAACTAAACGTCACCACCATGAAATTTGGAACTAGAGAACATTACACCATGAAAACCTTTTTGATATTCATGCTTGTAATTTCACTTCTTATAATTGCAGAATCAAAATGCAATAGTAGAGACAAAACCTTTTTGCAAATTTTCGTCCGACCTAGGGTTGAAGCAAGCAGTGACATTAAAATTTTCCAATTTTCTTTAAAAATCTATTTACACTTCTTTTACGGTCATTACAAAAATGGAAACATGTACAAAAAGGGAGATGGAGCTAAAAGTGATAACTTGGCCGAGAAGATTTCATCTAAGGACACAAAATTGGCAATAGAGTGGAATGAAGACTGACTACTACATGTTTGATTTAGGACTTACTAACTGAAAGATCCAAAATCAAGAATATCAATCGAAACTAGAGATTAATCAAGAACGGTACAACCCAACAAGCATTCTTGACTAAAAATCCACAATCATAAATTAATTACAAAAGATGAACAAAAAAGCTCAATCGTGGAGCCCATAAGATGAAAATCAAAGCAACTTATTCATTATTCATGAATCAATGGAAGAATCCAACACAAGCACAACTCTCAATAACAATCTTTTATTCAAAAGCAACATATAAAGATTGTAAATATGGCAACTATGTTCAACCTTGACGACTTAACTCGAATAAGAAATTAATGTGATTGAAGAACCTTTAAAATGACACCGATTCATATATCAAATCCAAGAACCGAATCAATAAAGCAAAAAAAAAAATCACAAAGGCACCATGTAAAGAATAAAATTGTTCAACTAAAACCTCCAAAAATTGAATAAAAGAAAATCGATGTTTAGTGTAACCATTTACCCTTTGTTCATACTGCTGTTGTTCGAATCATAATCTACATAGTTTCACTTCCTCTTCATCTTCTTCGAATATGAAACCATAGTACGGTGAAACCCATTGCCTCGACATTCAATTTGTGGATAGCGCGAAAATGGTGGTCATGGTTTTTGTAGATTCTCAAAATTTCCCAGGAACAATTTTGAAACTGGTTACAAACGTCGCAATCTAGCACACGCAAATCAAGGAAACTGCCCTTGTCTCCGCGTAATGCGGAGGAGCTTTTCTTCTTCCGATATATTTTACATCGCAAAAGGAAAGATTTCTTTCTCAACTCTCTAATATCTCTAAACTAAACACCATCGCCGTGAAATTTTGAACCATGGAACATTACACCATGAAAAACATCTTGATATTCATGCTTGTAATCTCACTTTTTGTAATTGCAGAATCAAAATGCAACAGTAGAGACAAAATCCTTCTGCAAATTTTCGTCCGACTTGGGGTTGAAGCAAGCAGCGATATTAAAATTTACCCATTTTCTTAAAAAATCTATTTACACTTCTTTTACGGTCATTACAAAAATGAAAACAAGTACAAAAACGAAGATGTGGGCTAGAAGTGATAACTTGGTCGAGAAGATTTCATCTAACGACACAAAAGTGGCAATAGAGTGAAATGGAGACTGAGAAAACAAATCATGATGTTAGTGAGTTTAGAGAGGAGTTGTACTGTACGAGATGAAGAAGATGAGGGAATGATTGCCATGGAGGAGATTGTGACTCAAGACACTGAAATGGAGACTGAAGTTAATGTGGTTGATTCTAGGAAAGTTTCTGGATGGAAGCAGAAAATAGGAAAGAAATCAGAGACTCTATCAAGTTTTAAGACCGTAGCAAAAGCATTAGGTAGTAAGCTCGTGGGAGATGATGTTTGTTTCACTTGTTTTGATAGTGGGACCTTGTCATACGTGATAACATGTGAGTTTCTTGTATAGTGACATATAATATCAAGCAGAAAAAATGTGTTCACGTGTTTCTCAAATTTTTTTTGTTGATTTTGTGTTTTATGGGGCTTATCAATAATTTTTCCTTATGAATTCACATAGGTTGCACAAAAGCATATCATCCATCTTGTGTTGATAGAGATGAAGCATTTTCGCTTCGTATTTCCGCAAGTGTTCAAATGCATAATTGGAGAATAATAGTGAATGCTATATTTTATAGATTTATTTAACTGGAATAATATTTTGTACAAACACTTGCAAGTTTCCTCTGAGTTTTGTAAATGAAGTTTCCATGCGTATAATGAATTTCAAAAATTATAATGTGGATGTGAATGAGTCAGATTACTTAGTCCTCATATTTAGCTTCTTTTGATATACCGTTCACGTGATAGATAAATTGATTTCCCATTGGCTATATAGCAGTGTTATTTTTGTTAACTTTTTCCAATTTGATCTATGACTTAGCATTCCCACAGTTCAGAGGTTAGGTAAACAACTTTACCAATGCGTTACTATTGACTTTCTTCATTGATTACTTTGTCATGTGATCTGTTTGAACTACTGTTTCTTCAGTCCTAAACATGTTTTTTATTAGTTCTTGTATTAGATTGATTTTGTGCTCAATACCAGCAAATATATATATATGACTACTACATGTGTGATTTAGGATCTTTTGAGTCGAGGAACTTGTTTAACCATGTTATATCCATGACACTTTTAAAGATTTTATTGTTGCTTAACTTTTACTCTTTACTTATGGTATAACTTTAGAAACATATAAGCTTGTATAGTTTGCTCGATTGATGCATTCCGGTTGAAAAGCTCACCATTGATTGTGTTAATAAAAGTGGGGCTATTTTTTACTCTACAAAGTTAAGGTAAGTATGACATTTCTAAACATTACATAATTAAAAATTCTTTATTCCCCTTGCAATTCAATATAGGTGCAGTCATATGGAATGATTCACATTATTGTCTCATTATAAACAACCTTTGACTATTGAGTGTAGGCTTCAAACACTTTGTCATAATATGCTTTAAAGACATGTTAAATTTGATAAATAAAGTTTGCCCTTTTATTTTCCAAGGTAGTTAACGATGAATTCTCTTATGGAAAGCAAGTTGTAGAAGTTTGATCACAATTTTGATTAAATTGCGTGTCTATTGTATTGCGAAAACGTCAATTTGAATTCTGTGTACTGAGGCAACAATAATGTGTTACATTCTTTCATCTGTAGAAGCATCACCCCTTAAGACACAACAATTTGAAATCATATAAGGTTCATAAAATAAATGTTGATCTCATGATTTTTTCTGATGTTATCTCACTATCAGAGAAGTTTCTAAATTTTGTTAGATGTGTCTTTGTTTGGCTGAAAGATTTTTTAGTAGAATGTTTTGGTTTTATATTTAAATTGTGCTCAAGTTCTGTGTTTCAAATTCACGTGTACTAGACACTTGTAATAATTTCGGATGTTCAATATAGAGCAGTCTACTTAACTCACAGCCTTAAACTAACTTCTCTTTCTTGCTCAAATCTAGGCCCTCCAGATATATTGCTCTATATATTTTGTAAATGCTGCATGGTATCCTTTTATAACTTCTTTACTATGCATTTTCATTTTTCGATGCATGCTTTATTATTTAATGAATCAAATATTTCTTACTCCTGTAAACCTGCAATCTTTAGGTATGTCAAACGTTTCTATTATCATGTTTTGCCATGTCCTACATACATGTGATGTTTTCAATTTTATTTTTGGTGAGTTTCTCTATACAATAATATCATCTTTTGAAATAATCACCTTATTGGATGGAGCATTAATGAGGTAATAATATGCTCTTAAAGACTCTTGAATAATCCAATACATCTTAAACAACTTTTTTTTTAAACATCTTTCCTAAAATTCATTTGCAGTAATATCTTAAAAATATTTAAGATATTAATATGATTTATCACCTGATTTTTGAAAATGTCTTTATAAGTTTGTTAAATGTAAAATTTTATATTTATACTTGTTTGATCGTGAATAAAATTAGATTTTTTAGTAAATTTTGATAAAAATTGATGAAATGTGCGGTTGAAAAATTGTGAATTTTATAAAATATTGATTAAAATTAATTGTTGACTTTAACTTATATTAAAATCTAGATTTTAATTCTTATCAAACACATGAAAGTATTGTATTTATGAATTTCGCCCTAAAGAGGAGGTCCTATATGAAGTAGTAGATTGGACTGAACTTCAAGTCCAAGGGCTTTGCCAAACATTTCATTAATGGATTGGCTCCATAGTCTGGGCTTTAAGAGGCTTGACCCAACTCAACATAAGGATCAAATAATAATAAAAATAATAGTGGAAATTGGGTCAAATAGCCAATCTCATAATACACTTTGCAAATTTAGCCTTTGACCAAAATAAAAGTATTAAAATAAATATCTTAAATTAAAATTAACAAACTACCTGATTTACCCTCAACCAAATTTGAGAATTGCTATGGGAATTCTATGTGCGCTAACGATTCATATAACTCTACAAGTTAAAGGATAAGTTCTGTAAAAGTATTATTAGACAAGTGATTCTTTATCATAGGTCTTCAAGTTAAGAACTGGTGACTTATGCAATAGCCTATAAGTGGTGATAACACTAATTAGGTATAAATTAAGGAAATGGTGACTTAGGTCGTTAAGGCACATTTGGACCTAAAGGTGCTTAAGTTCACACAAGGTTGTTTATCTTAACTAATACCCTTTTGTTTTACTTTAACATTTAATTACTTCAGAATTGCAAAAAACATGCATGATCGGATATTATATTGGGATATTTATGGCATGATTTATAATCCTTGTGGATTTGGATAGTGATTTCTTTCTTGTCATTTTCATTAAGGGATTTTATGAACTGTTGTATATTAGTTTCTCACATCATACCTTATTTTGCATTTGAATTAGACATAATTGAATTAGGTCATCTTTCTTGAACACCTATTGTCAAATTATTTATATCATTTTCATCCTTTCAGTGTTAGCTTTACTTGTAGAATGTTGGATCACTATTCTTGACCTGGTTGAATTAGAGACATGATTTCCATTACAGTCCAATTTGGTTTTAGTATCAAATTGTTGTGCACTAGCAAATCGTTTAAGAGGACCCTGTCGTTTATGTTAAGTCTACGTACGAAGAGGACCCATTTGGTTAAAAACAAATCTATATTAGCAAATATGTCTAAGATGACACATTACAATCCATTATCAAACATGTCAAGTTGCACTTAATGTGGACATTGTCGAGGGAACTTTAAATGTATGCGACAACATGAAGAGTTGCACACGTTTTGTAAATAATCCATATTTAACATTCTTTATATTTTCATTGATTTGATGCTATATATGTTATACTTATTATTTCAAATATCTTTGTAGGGTATATTGCAGAATATAAACTATCAAGTTAAAACGTCATTAAATCATTTATAACGATAGCATGTTATTTCGGTTACGAACTCTAAATTTCACTCCATATATAGTTAAAATATGTTTTTCATTAATTTTTATGTGGATATGAGGGAGCATAAAGTGAAATGAATACAAAATTTGTTAAAACGTCACTTAGTCGTTTAAAAAGGTAGCATGTTTTGTCGTTGGTTTTAAATGGGGTATGAAAAGCGAGAATGAAAGTGGAAATTCATATTATGGGATTTTGGTAAAATTTGGTTTGAAACTGGACATTTTAGAAATTTCAAATGAATGGTATTCATGACTTTTAATACATGATTTCATAGACCAAAGGCTTTTAGAATAATAACTATTGAGATAGGCTATTTTACCAAAGATTATTGTGGACTGGTCTCATTAAGCAAATCCCCCCCTCTCAACAATCATCAAAATTGAAAACCATTTTTCAAATTTTCCGATCTCTAAAATCCGTTGCTTCTTTAGTTTTTCTGGCTAGAATTAATACATTAGATGACAAATCCAGTAGAAGTTTCAGCAATTGAACAAATTAGAATGCATCTTCTCGGAGAATTTTCTCCAAGAGAGCTTTCATTTGCTGTTGAGATTGAAAGAACCAGTAGCATAAATTCATCAGTTTCAAGCTCTCAATCTGACTATACAGCTTTGATTTCTGATAATTTCATGGATCTTGAGCAGAATGAATTTGATTTTAGCAACTTTTCAAGCCCTGAGTCCGTAGATTAGGGCAAAATCAATTAAATCCTCCAGTTAAAGACCTCACTACACCAAAGGCACAAAAATTGACAGAGAGGAAGTCTTCATTGAAGATTGAATTGCCAGAGGTGAAGAAATTCGACCGGAACAATTTCTCCGAGTCGACTCAATCGAACTCGGCGACGAGGGTGCAGGACAACTCCACCTTCAAACTTGCCCATTGTTGCCCAACCCAGACTTCGTCATTGTTTAAAATAAGAGAAAAATGGACCTTGGAATGGAGATTGGTATCGGGGGTTTAATTAACAGTCATTTGCGATTGACACTAATCTAAATTATTGAAAAAGATAAGATCTTGAAGGGCAGAGAGAGAACTAGGGTAAAATAAAATAATCCTAAATCCATGTTGGCAATACACCTCAAGAATTAGACAGTAAGTTTGGATTTTGATTCTTGAAATTGTTAAACTGATGACATGGAATTTGTCAAAAATATATATATTTCATTTTGGATGATCGGGTTAAATTTTATTGATGATAAAACCCAAAACTTGAACCGACCCACCTAATTAGCCACAAAAACTATCCGACCCAAATCGGCCCCTACTAACCCAAGGTGGTTTTGAGCAATCGATTTTAGTTGGATGTACGGTTAGAATGTCCACATCTAATGATCCTACAAGAAATGAGAATATATATCAATAAATCGAGTGACACTAACCGAAAATAATTTTATAAACATAAGTGGGTTGAGTAATCAATGTTTTGTGGTACATTTAGTAAGACTTGATAAAATATTACTAAAATAAAATTCTTGAACAATTAAATTTTGTTTAATTATTTCATACCAAACATGTCTTAAATATTTGAGATTAAGAGGATTTAGTCATAGTTAGAGGTAAATGGAGTCACGTCAAAAGTCTTATTAGGCCCGCTTAGAAAGTGTCGGAATTAGTGTAATGGTTCGACACCGTTTACTCGCATCGTTTTGAGTTAATAGACTATTGATACTGATCAAATTTATTTAAAATTTCTAGTCTAATCATCTTTAAAGATATATATGCAAGCAATCAATCATTTCTGGTTCCAATAATTAACTGAAAATAAGATAAGAATGTTTATGGAAATTAATATTCCAATATTTATGTGGTGGATATAAAATTAAGCAGCCATGAGTTTGGAAGTTATTCTTCTACCACTTATGAGCCTTATCTCTATATCTATCTTTCTTTGATTAATTAACATATGATAAATGTGGAGGGCCCATTATGCCGCCCATCAACGCTACAGTAAATGCCCAGGTGGGCCGGACTTGATTGGTCCGTATGAAGGCCCATCTGCTTAGACTTAAATTTTTTATTTTATTTATTTTTTGTGACTATAGATAATTAAGAATTTAAATAAAAATATGAAAAATGCTCGACTTGATGCCGCTTTTGGCTCAACGCCATACTCGACTCCCTAATTGAGGGTGATCTAATTGACAAAAAGATTAAGGTACTCGTTTAGAATCTTCTTTCAATCCAGTCACCTGTCACCCCATTAGTTTTACACAAAAAAATGTTGACAATAATCTTAGTCGGCAAGAGAACTCGAAAAAATATGCATGTGTCGAGTAGGAAGACGAGGATCGAGACCAAGAAAAAATTCTTAATTCTTTAATGATCTCTTAATTCTAATAATTAGCTTTATCCATGCTACATTTTTTTTTTTGATTTGATAAGCTAACGAAGTTGAATAAAGTAATTTGATTATAATAAAAATATAAATGAAGTGATAGAATTATGACAAAATTTATGAAGCAATGAATTATTGAATGGAGTCAAACTTCATAATGCAAATCCCCATGCATGGGTTTATGAGGGTGTATTACTTTACTAATTAAACCAAGCACAACACATAAACCCTAGTCTAATATGGCTAAATGTTATCAATTTTCATGGCTCGATCTTTCCATACTTTTCATAAAATATATGACATGATCAACTCATTTTAAATATAAAATATCGAATATCAAAAAAGCAGTACATAATAAAGAAGTTGAGTAAAAATACTAGACGAGTTACTTATATCATATGCAATTAATAAGTAGGGCCTCGGGGTGAGTGGGGGGTGGGGTACAAGATACAATAAGTAGTACTAGTGATGCAATTGTGATCAATTCAAGAAAAAAATTAAGTAACCTAGTAAAAGTGCAAGAAAAGAAGATGTGGGGTGGGGGTGGGGGGGACGATGATGGCCGGTTTTGAGGAGAAAAAGTGAATTAGTGCTTATCCCTTGTGCACGATCAATCATGGAAAACTATTTGACCTACATAGACCAAAGACTCAAAATTCATCAAGCTTTTATAATTCCGTCTAATCGTAAAACATTGTTCTTGTCTCAAACTGAATAATTCATTGAATTTGAATGGTCAAAACAAGCACGTGTAAGACGAATATATATTGTAATGTATGATAATGTAAATTAAACAGAAATTCAAAAATTTTCATGTTGGTGTTGAATTGTGCTCGATGTTTGATTCAAGGCCTAGATTCAACGCTACCTTGAAGTATGATAGGTTATACTGTCGACTTAGATACATTCTAAAACATGTTTTAAGCACTTAATTATCGAAGGAATGAAACATATTTGGGGGCTAGGGACAAAATTTTAAATGATCTGTTAAGTGAAATGAATTGATAGGATAAAACTAGCACCGTTCTTACTTCAAAAATTTATATAATTGTTGAGGGAAAGAAGTTCGAAAAGTGAATGTAATACACACTCACACACTAAAATGACTTAAAAGTTGAAATTGAGGTGTTGATTCCATTGAGCTGGTAATGTCAAATTGAATAGATTGAGGTAAATAAATTTGGACAAAAACTCGCCCATCAAATGAACTTTGAGATTATTTTTCAATAATTTGACTTGATGTGATGTAACGTGATTAAAAGCAATCTTCTTTACTTTTTACTTTTCATACTAATCCAATCCGTCCGACTTCAACGACTTCAACTTTCATTTTTTAATCTAGGTTTTTGGTGGGGTATGGGGACGAAAATACAAAACTAATATTTTGGACTTCTACTCGTGTAATATATATTTTTTGTCTGATTTCTAATAAATTTGAGTGCCATCGTCATGTTTAAAAATCACTTTTAATTGGGACAACTATCAAGAACTTTACTATGCGGGATAACATTGATCCTTTGGCCATTAAGAGCATTTTTAATGGTGGTGTAAAATTCAATGTAAATTGATATTTTTAAAATTACTTTTATATTTTTATTTACGTCCCAATGAATGTAAATCCAAATTATGCTACGAAGGAAAGATCTATAAAAGATTGTGTGCAAATGAGTTGATAGCTATTTGTTTCTTGTGGATATCACATGTAGATCCAAAGCGCTTGGCATTTCCTTTGCACTTTTGATTGGAAAGATTTTTAATCACTTTGAAGATTTAGGATGTGTTTGAGCCACATTTTTTTTGAAAGAATGTATTCTGGAATAATAGATTGATGAAGAATGTGTGGTTGAAAAAGAAAAAAAAATTATTGATGTGATTGAAAATATTATTTTATTAAAAAATGTGTGGTTGAAAATGAGTAGAAGATTGTAAATGAAAATTTTAATGTCTACCAAACAAGGACTTAAATTGTAATTGGAGAGCACAATTGAAAATGCTCTGACACTTAAATCAGTTATAATTATCCAAATTATAAAGATTATAAACTATTACAAGGAGGGATCTTGACGTATCTAATCCTTTGTTTTATACGAGACATTATGAGAACCTAATGATCGTAGACGAAGACACGAATTGTCAACTGGTTCTATTCCACTATTAAAAAAAA
>CAIGRF010342896.1:23948-34738 GCA_903798235.1 Fraxinus ornus
TTTACACCACCCCCACCAAAGAATCAACAAAACCTGACGACGGTGGTGATGGGTTTTTGAGACACCACCACCGCACCCAACCGCCGTCGCAATGCAAATTGTCGGGGAGAGGAGAGTCGTCGCCACTGCCACCACTAGATCTAATAAACCCTCTCCATCTCCGTCTCCGTCGCCGTCGCACCACCACAAACCACAGCAAAAGAACTGAGAACGGTAACGTCGCACGACGCTGCTGCGAATTAGGGCAGTGTCGCTGTTGCGATTCGCAGCAGCGTTGCCTCTACGCGACGCTGCTGCTAATTTGCAAAGGGCAGCGTCGCGCGACGTCAATTAGGGTCGAGACGGGAGGGAGGGGGAGGAGAAGGGAGGTCCAGTGATTGGGTTGCTGCAGCGGGCGAGTCGGCGACGGTGACGTCGGTTTCAAATCGGGCTTGAGAGAGACGTGGTGAGTTAGGTTTTGATAATTAATTTTAGGGGTGGGGTGGGTGTATATAAATTAAGTTTTATAATATTATTATTAATAATTAATTAAAGATAAAAAAAATTTATATCTATATCTAAAATATCTGATTTTCGAAAACTAAAACATGAAATCTGATTTTAAATTTTGGATGCCAAAATAGGAAAATGAGTAATTTCCACATATATCTTATCGGGCCCAACACTTCATCATCCATGTCTACACAAGTATGGAAGTTCTGCTAGTGGTCTCTGCATTTCCTCCTTTGAAGAAGACTTTGAAATGGAAGAATTTCAGTTCAATTTCCCACAAAAATGGGTTCCCACTTCATGTTTTTCCTCGCAAGGTGAAATATAATTGCTTTACTGTTGTTTATTTTTCTATTTTTCATTCATTGCCGTGTTCAATAAATCAATACAAAAAGTTATCTAACCCTCTTCCCGAGAAGGGCAGCGAATTGATCAATTAATTTTAAAATGTCACGTCTGCACTGAAATTAATGATTAATGAACTGGGCTCTTTTAACAGAGGAATTGTGGTGATGCAGAGCTTCTATCATGGAAGATATAGAAGTTGTGTGGATTGGGATGATGCTTATGTGGAAGATGCTTCATTAATTCACAATTTGAATGGAGAAAAAATTCCTCAAATTACTGAAAATTTTAGTCTTGAGGTGAAATCAGGAGAGGTTCTGTCTTACAATTCTACCCAGTCCAGTTTGCTGCTACGCTATGCCAGTAATGGTTTTTACTCTAAAGCAAAGGCTGTTTGGGATGAAATATTGAACAGCTCATTTGTGCCAGATGTTAGTGTAGTTTCTAAATTAATCACTATATATGGGAGCGTAGACGATTTTGATATGGTTAGCCGAATTATGCATCAAATGCAATTAAAAGATCCAGATATTTTACCCGACATTTGTGCACTGTCTATTTCTTGCTTTGGAAAGAGAGGACAACTAGAATGTATGGACATTATGGTCAAGGAGATGGTGTCTATGGGATGTTCTGTAGATTCGGCCACTGGAAATTCTTATCTATTGTATTATAGTCTTTTTGGTTCGGTTGATGAGATGGAAGTCGCTTATGGCTGTCTTAAGAGGTCGAGGATTCTCATAGAGGAAGAAGCAATAAGGGCCATGTCATTTGCTTATATTAAGGGAAAAAAGTTTTATGCTTTAGGTCAGTTCATGAGGGATATAGGTCTTGGGAGGAGAAATGTGGGCAATCTTCTTTGGAACCTTCTCCTATTATCTTATGCTGCAAATTTCAAAATGAAAAGCTTGCAGAGGGAATTTGTGAAGATGGTGGAAGCAGGATTCACTCCTGATCTTACTACTTTTAACATTAGAGCAATTGCTTTCTCAAGAATGTCTTTGTTTTGGGATCTGCATGTAAGCCTCGAACATATGAAGCATGAAGCAGTTGTTCCTGATCTTGTGACTTATGGTTGTGTTGTTGATGCATACCTTGACAAAAGATTAGGAAGGAATTTGGAGTTTGCCTTAAGCAATTTGAACAAGCACAATTCTGTCTCAGTATCGACGGATCCACTTGTTTTTGAGGTTATGGGAAAGGGAGATTTTCATTTGTTTTCAGAAGTGACATTGGAGTACACGAGAAAAAAGAAATGGACCTATAACATGCTAATTACCACCTATCTTAAGAAAAAGTCTCGGAGTAATCAAATATTTTGGAATTATTGAAGATGATGAATTAATTGATTGTGCAATGGATATATTGTGGTAGTTGTTTAACGGGTAAACTCACTGATAAGAACTCATGCTACAGTTTTTAACCACTCATTCTTTGGTGATTAATCAGCTTCTGCTATTGCCTTTTGGGCAAGCTAATGAGATTGGCCTGAACTCTGTATTTGCTTCTGTAGGCAACATTCTTAGACAGATTGTTGGTTTTCACACCACCCTGGCAGCCAACCATGTGGTAACAGGTTCCAGAGTAATGAATCTGTGGAACAATTGGCAGAACTTTCTGGATTTTAGATTGGTAAATGGTGGGCTGGTATGGGCTCTCACATGGTTTTGATGAGACTAACTCGAGACAGAGCACTAAGGACAACATATGGAACACTAAGTTTGGATCGCTACAACGTCTTTTGTAGATTCAAGTTTGATTTTTCATCCTTTAGTTTCCTTAAATTTTGTGTCTGATTGATGAGAAACTCCTTATTACGAGATGTAGATATTAGTCATTAATTTCCAATTTCATATATTGCAATGTATTTCAACAAATATAGCCTTGGTTCGTGGTTCCTAAAAAGTAGCTTATAAGTTCCTTTTTTTATCCGGTCAAAGTCAAACATTAATATCAATCACAGATTCATAACCACTGCCCATTTATTGTCTTTTGTGGTTATACCATTGAGCTAAAATCTTTTCTATTTGTATGATAGATAGAAAGCATATAACAGTATTGATTATAAAATTGTTTAAAGTATTTGCATCTGTCATTAATTTTGATAATTTCAGAACATATTTGCATTTACTAATTCTAAAGTTTTACCTTTGCGTTGCCGATTTTATCTTAGAATCTGATTTTATTTGTGTGGAGACTAGACTAGCTTATGTTACTTCCTCCTTGCAGTAAAAAATGTTCTAAAAGTCCCTACTACTTCATTTCATTCAGCTTCTTGTTTGTTTGTTTATTTCAAATTTCTTCAATATCTTCTGGTCAATTTGATATTGATGGGCAAGTAATTACACTCAAGTTGTCACGTGTTACACAATAGAAATTCTCTTTTTTAATTTGATAAAAAATTATCATTACGTAGTCTTTTGGGTTGGTCATGAACATTATTCTTATTGTTTCATATTATTTATATTACTATAAGTGTGTTACTATTACCCATGAAGTAGCATCAACAGCTATAGACAAAGCAATTATTGCAGAAATGGTGAAACTGTTCAAAGAATCTGACTTAGGGATGAGGTTGCCTGCTTATGATGGTAGAAAAAGTCTGTATGCTGCTGGTAAGCTACTATTTTCTTGGAAGGAGTTTACCACTAAATTTTATAGATGAAGATGATGGAATCAATGTGCCTATTTTACTTGTAGACTAATTATTTTGATTTTTGATAAACACCTACTATCTTCTTATATATTTTGCAAGATGTGAATTTGAATTCATTTTGTGCTCTTTATAGACTGAATGTTGTTTGCCTATGGAGATTAAATTTTGCACGTGTCTCTGTTTCCAGTTCGTTCAATGTTAATAGAACATTATATTTTTCTACTTTATGGTCAAAGTTACTATTATATGCTTAATTGTAAAGTACAAGTGCACATGCTGATAACTAGTAAAGTATAGAAGTTGGGATTTGGTTTATATTGGTTAGAAATCTGTTTATTTGTATGCAAGAATCTGTATGCAGAGTTATGGACCTATATGAAACCAAACTAAAGAATGAGTGCCAAACAAGCTCTACATAGATTAGTAATCGAGAAGAGATATCCAATAAACAAGTACCATAAAACCCAACCCTTTTGACTCCTTACTTTCAAAGTGACATCTCATGGTTGTCGTTGTATAGAGCAAACTTCGGCCCGGACCTTAAGTAATATTTAGGAAGATCATTTAACTTTTTAGTTCCTAATGACTTGTCAGAATCAGCTATATTTTTGCATTATTATCTAATAAATAGAATAAATATTTCATTCGTACAGTCAATATCATCCACTTAAGAAATAGCTGCTAGTTTGATACAAACCTACTGGACGGGCTAAGGATAAACAATAACTTCCCCTTTTTTTTGTTTCTCTCTCTATTGAGTTGCAACGGATGAAATTTGACAAGCTGAATGTCATTCTGAACGAAATTTCTGACTTGCTATCCCTTGCCTAGTGGGTAAATCTACTTTGAGAGGATCATACACACAAATAGATCAGTTCTTCTTAAAGGATCATTAGAAAGGAATTTGTTTTCAATGCATGCATTAAAAAAGTTTATATATGTGCTATGAGTAGAATTTTGTCATCTGTATGTTGGACAACTGATTTTATTTTCTCGACTTCTTAGTCCAATTCAAAAGGATTTTATTGAACTTTAATACAAAATGCAGCTGAAAATAAGCTAGTAGCGCTAAGTATAAGCTTGATCGTCAACCTTCATGGTATCTGTTCCCTGTGCCAATCTCACACTCAAAATTATGTGGGGTTTTCAACCCACAGTTGATTTTCTATCTGACCTGTATCCCGTGCTTGATCAGTTCTTTGTACTTTCGTAAATAGAGTACTACATTGGTGGATTACTCTCCTGCAAAAAAGGACCTACAGCTTGTTACATGTTCAAGATTAACAGGGTCATGGTAGTAACTAGCTAGCATATGCTTTATCAGGATCTAGGAAGAATTCGAATATTATCTTTCTGCAGTTTTAATGACCGACAAATTCTGAGGAACTTCGTTTGCAGAATATATATTCCCTAGTTATTCGCAGAGGTCAGATGTAGCTTTATGTTACTCATTTTACACAAAGTTAAGAAGATCAAATGCATGTTTGGCAAAGCTAAAATTATAATTTAAGCTGGTCAAACATACTTTTTATTAGGACATTTTAATAAGACTCGTAACTTCTATCCATTTTTCATCCACACATTTCGTGGGATTCACTGCTTAAAAGTATTTAAAAAACTACCAAACATACTAAAAGACTAATTTTCTCTATTCATTAGGTTAAAAACACAATAGCTTATGCTTATGATCAACTCGTTTGAGAATTAGACTAGGTTTGACTTGGCGAGTTCTTTGTACTTCACTGGGACTATTGACATTGTTTCTTCTGCTAGTGATCTCAACCTGTTTAGTTCAGTTAATATCACGTTGACAAGATCTGGTCTGTCTTTGCGCCTTATTTCTGTGTACCTAAGTGCTAGCTTAGCAAATTTCAAGGCCTCTTCTATTGGCTAGTCTAGAACTTTTGGGTTGAGCATTTTAGCGAAAGGCCTCCTCTCAAGGCCCTCTCAACATGATGAGTTGGGGACTTGGCTGTTATTATTTGAAGAAGCATAAATCCAAGTGAGTAAACGTCAAACTTTATCTCCAGCACGCCAGTTTGCTGATATTCAGGGTCTATGTAACAGAAAGTTCTAGTTGTTGATGTCATGCGATATTGTGTAACAGAGTTAGCAACTGAAGGAGGGACAAGCCTAGCTAAGCCAACATCACTGATCTTGCTTACAAAGCTACGGTCAAGCAAAATGTTGCCCGGTTTTAAGGTCTCTGTGTACCAGTGGTTCTGGCTTGGCCTGGTGGAGGAAAAGGAGTCCTGTGCCGATTTCTGTAGCTATTTTGAACCTGAGTTGCCAAGTCAGCACTGGAGTGTTTCCTCATCGGAAGAGACAATCATATAAGCTCCCATTGGCCATGTATTCATAGACTAGGCAGCCACACTTGGGGCATGCTTCGAGGAGCAGAACCATGTTGGGATGTCGAATGCAGCTCAGAACTATAATCTGCATTATATTGCCCAGAAACATAGGAGTGAGTTATAAGCAATACACTTGCATTAAAATGCCCAGTTCATTTTTGCGGTTGAAACTATTTTCAGTAAGAAAGACTACTTTTTCTCAAATTTGCTTGCAAATGACATGAAATTTGTCTACTTAGTTGCATAAAGATATGGTCCTCTACTTCTGTTAGTTTAAAGATTTCTTTTATGAGATGTATTATGTAGCTGTGAACCTATTTTATCACCGGTTACGTAATGTTGCTAATTTCATATTGCACAACTAGGAATCAGATTTCTTAGATAAATTGAATATTTGGGGGTATCACACCTCTTGCTGAAACTATGATTTTTCCTTGAGCTGCATCAGGACATAGAACCTTAACTGCAACTTGTGTATGATCTAGGTAACAGTTGTAGACTGGCCCATATCCACCTTCTCCAATTTTGTGAGATTCCCAATTCATGAGGTAACGACGAAGTTAGTCCCCTATTGAGTATTTACAATATCTAACATTATTTTGTGCTAGCTTATCCAGTACTTTCTTCTTCTCCTCTGCTTCTTTGAGCGCTTTCGTCTCAGCATTGATTATTTTCTGTGCTTAAAGTTCAGCTGTCCTCTGAGCTGCTTCAGCTTTCTCAATAGCTTCACTCATTTTGCTTTTTCTTTCTCTGCAATTGCTAATGCTTCTTCCTCAGCTAGTCGCACCTCATCTAGTCTACGTTGCTCTTCTACTTTCTAATGGTGAAGTTCCATTGCCTAACAAAGAGATTTTAAATTCTTGTGTTTATATTCAACTTATGACTTGTACATTTGATGAATTTCTGATGTGATCTTATTCAGTTTTTCATTAGTGCAATATTAGATGACGTTGTCTTAGAAGTTGAATCTTAAAAGCTTCAAAACATTACTTTCTGTTTAGCTGTGAGTGCTTCCTTGCAGGCTGAGCTGTACATATCCATAGTCTGTTTGAGTTCCTGCTTCAGCCTTCTCATTTCTGCTTCTACTTCACCCTACAAATTTGCAAACATACTTTAACATGAGTTCTCTGCAGTTGGTAAGTTATAAATATCAAGGAAGTACTCTCACAAGAATTCTGTACACTTAGCTAGAATGTGGTATGGTATGTCTAAGAAGCACTGGCTCGAACACGAAACTGTCCTGTGATTTTGAAAAGATAGGATATGGACACAGACATGTTGATATATATATTTTTTCAAAATTTTGCATTTATATATTATAATATAAATTTTACACTTTTAATATAGGATAGGATACATGGCACGTAGGACACTTTCCCAAGGATCCTAAAGTATCCCTCGTACATCGAAAATTTTAAATATATAGAAAAATTAAGACATGACAAATGGCTTTTCGAACACGTGTCCATGAGTGTCCGGTAGAGCCAGTGTTCGACATGACTCGACTCGTGGTTGACATGGACACGTCGCTCTATTAACAGTTTTCCTGCTTCATAGCTATATGTAGACTACAGTAATCATGTTTTCAAGCATTGCAACTTTTCAAGACCATTCAAACCTTAGATAGTTGGGAGGTGATAGCTTGTAATTTATTCTAACATGTAGATGTAGCAAGAAATGAATGATGCAATTGTCAACGCATAATTATTGAAACCTTTTGCATTGTATTTGGACTTTTAAGGCCCCAAGATTAACTATGTAGTGAATGAAGCAAACTCATGATCTACACAAATTCAGATGATATTAATGATTTTTATGCTTTTATATTATCTTCATTTTAACAATTTCTTGTTAGGGGTCTTTATGAGCTTTATTAAATTACGATGTAGTGAATGAAGCAAGCTAATGATCTACACAAATTCTGATGATATTAATGATTTTTATGCTTTTATATCATCTTCATTTTAACAATTTCTTGGTAGGGGTCTTTATGAGCATACCAAATTTTGGGTCCTGACGACGAAAAAATTCCAGTGTCCTGTGAGCTGGAAGAGAAGATTCCAAAACTATTTGCATCAGATGACCTGGCACTGGAGAAAGGAGATCCAAAACTTGATCTTTTTCGGAGATGCTTGACAAACGGGAGCCAAAGTTCATATCGTGGTTGTCAAATGATGGGAATATATGATCAGTTCTTGGTCTACCTGAGCGCACAAATGATATATCGGAATCTGGGATCGTGCATTCTCCATATGACCTATTTGAAGTTGTGCCTCTAGTAAATGGTGGCCTGCGTAAGTTGTAATGTTTATCAGTTCCATCATTGTACATTTCATGGCTTTACGTTACATTATCCCAAAAGTGTAAATTGTTTGTTTATTTTTTCTTTGTTTTGTACACCGATAAATGGGATACAAACCACCAAAAATGACAATTCAAATGATTTTGGCATAAAGCAACAGCTTAAGAACGTTGGAAGTATATAATGCATATTGAATCTGTGTGATTGTGTAAATGTAATAGTGGATTTACTTTATTGAATCTGTGTCATCACTTGAGGGTCTATGCGCAAGTGCCGCCTGTCGACAGAATTACCTGTTGAAAGGAGAAATTTCGTTTTCCTTTGCAATATGAAAACAGTAAAGAAATGGACAAGTAGAATTACAGAAATATCTCATGTTCAGTGCCTTGGGAGAAACGTGCTTCAGTTGGAGGAGGAGAAGGGTCAGTCTGATTCTGCACGAGATAGATGACATTACTTGTCTTGAGTTTAACATGGATGAGGGTGACTCTTTGCCTTTTCCAAGAAGATGATCACAAGCTTGAATGCAGCTAGGCTCCCTTGTCGATTGCCACTGCCACCATCTCTTTGCTTTTGTCTATGCCCCCCTCTTTGGCTCGTCATTTTGATCAAATCCAAGGCAAAGGGAATTCGTCGGAAATGAAGATATCGAACACAGCCTCCTCCTTGAATGTGATTTCTCCTCTCCCTCTGCAATTTTTTTTTTTTCCGGAAAAATAAACTTGCCTCCATTGGAGAAATCTCTCCACTGTTTGAGAGGGCTATTGGATTGGAGATTTAACAGATTCTTTGATATTCACAAATGGATGAAATTTATCTCGACAAATTTGTTAGATTTTTTGTTTTCCCTACAAATGCGTGATATATATAGTAGCCATGCCAAAACTCATCCCTTATTCCCTTATTCTTCGGTTTTGTTGTCACCTTGACCTACTTTGATATTAGAGCTTGATTGCATGGTATAATAATAATAATAATAATAATAATAATAATAATCAATCTTTCAATAGAATGGAGGAGTATTTAAATGAATTGAATTTTCAATAAAGCAGGGTAATGTTTTATTTAGTTATTAATTAAACGGGTGGTGTGATAGTCGTATTGCACTTTGACATTAATTGATTGAAGTCAAATTATGAGTTAGGTATCATAAAAATATCTTTAATTGTTGTTTATGTTAAAATGTTATTAGATAATCGACGAATGTTTGACAAATATTTTTGAAATTATAAGTTGGTTAAACTTCATTTTTAAACATACATATCGTCTAACTTATAGTTTTTATTCAATTTTTAACCACACATCTGATGTGATAGGGGTTAATCAAGCTTCAACATGTCTTAATAACTAGATGGTGAATGTTGCTCCATTTTTTCTCATCACATTTTAATTGTAAACAATCAAATTGAAAGAGGTTCGAGGATTGTTTAACTATTAATAATTTAAGCAATTTGATTTTATTTTTTTAAACAAAAAATTTGAATATTGTAACAAGCTATTTTTGATAGCAAGTCGATTGTTTAACCATAGATGTCAAGTACCTATTATCATTATATGCTAGTATTATCAGCGAGTATCTATGTCTATTAATTTCATGTAAGGTTACTCATGTTTTATGATACAACGTGAGCTTCGATAGGGATGCATTGCCTGTGGAAATAAGAAGCTAGACCTTAATGTGAGCATATTTGGCATCACGTAGCTTACCTAGTTTGTGGATCTCCAGCTTATAAGTTAGCATCTTTTTTCGCCAAACATGCTCCAAATCAAGAAATTTAAATAGCACCAGATGAGTGCAGCTCATAATTCCAATGAAAATACACTATAATCATTCCAATGATAATTAAATGAAAAAAAGTAGAATTGTTTTCATACTTAATTTCAACTAGTATTGTTAAATGAGAAATCATTTGACAATCCTCTTGAAGACCTCATATCACCTTCACTTGGGTAAGAAGAATAAAAATCATCATCTATATCCTTCTCCTTAACTTCCCCAATTTTCTCAACCAACTCTTTTATATCCAAACTCGAATCCAAATCCGCCTCGCAACAATTTAATCATATCTTCATTAGCTTCATCATTTCGCCTTCGCTATTCTGCTTTTGCCTATGTCTTTATCGATCACCTTGGCAACATTATTATTGTTGTGCCATCCCTGGCCAGTCAGGATTTAACCCATGTCACCAAATCGGCAGTGTTTTCCTTGCCTTGCTTGTTGCGAATTTCCCCTTTGAGGGTCCCGAGAACCAGTATTCCAAGGGTCCACACGTCGGTATTTCCCATGATACGTTACCTCTGTGTGTATTCAAGTGACTCGTATGCTGCCATGTGGTCCTGTGCATGTTCTTGATTGACTACCGGAATCAATGCATAGTCTATGAGAAGGGGCACATAGGATTTGTCAAGAAGCACATTTGAGGACTTCAGGTGACCATGCCGTGCCATTAGGCTTGGAAGCTCATTGTGGAGGTTCAAAAGGCCTTTAGATACTTCTTTAATAATCTTCAACCTAGCTGGCAAATCGCGGCATGGATTGCCACGAGTTTGGTTACCTAGATGAAGAGCTCCGTTAGCACCAGATTGGATTTTTATGCATTAACGAAGAGAACCCATGAAAGTGATTAGGTATAAATGCGGAAT
>CAIGRF010342908.1:6496-17092 GCA_903798235.1 Fraxinus ornus
AGAGTTTGTTATGCATGAGTTATGTTAATTAAATTTTTACTCTCAAGAAAGTAGACTCTAAATTCTAAAAACTACACTTTTATAAAATTTATATATGAGAATTTATAATTTAATAAAAATATTTTTTTAATTAAAAAAAGTGCGGTTCGATTTGATTTTTTTCGGTTTTTAAAATTTGAAACCTAAACCAAATAATTTCGAAACGGTTTGATTCGATTTGACAGAATGAAAACCGCGAGTCCACGTGGACTCAAACCAACAATTTCAATTTGGTTTGAGGTTTCACGATTTTTTTTTGTGCAGTCCTAATTATAGGAAATCTATAAACTATAATCTAGCCGATAATCATATCTCAAATGGAAAAAGAGATTATTTTCAATTAGAAATATAATGATACTGGATATACTTTTCAATAAGGTGTCGACTTCTTGTGAAACTATCAAGACTAGTAAGCATGACATTGAGCTTTTGAAATGGGTGTTCACCTAGTTTTTGCTTAGACGCGAACTTTTTATGCTTGGACTTCTAGACCCGCTTAGGTTCGAAACTTGATAATTCCGTCTGATCACGCTTTACACTTTTTAAAACATTGCTAAAGATATAATTTGCATGTGTAATTCATTTGAGTAAGTTGAGTGTTCCAAACAAAGACGAACCCTAAACTTACTCCATAATCTCCGGATTTACATTGCTTAGTCTGGTGTATATTTTGTATCGCCCATTTTATAAAATAAAGAGCACATACTGTTATTTTATTTGTCTTCTTTTTAACTATTTAGACGACGACTATTACGAAAAATGATTGTTGATGAGTACAAAATTATAGCCAAGAGTAATTACTATCTTCCTTCTCATAATCACAGTTTCATTTTGACATAAACAAAGTTAGTTACTCAACTTATATCAGAACGTGTTACAAACATCTAAGTTGTCATTTTTCTTTATGCATATGAAATCTGCGTGGGGCGAACATCTCAAAAACTTTACAAAACTTAGACTACCCACCAAATCATTTGATTCCGAAGAAGCAAAAGTAAATTTGGTTTGTCGTGAACCGAGAACCAGACCAGTTCAATCGGTCAGCAGGTTCGATAATGAATCTTCGGAGCCGGACTAGTTTTGCTCCAACGACACTAGCATATACAAAGAGCAAACCATTATCTTCAAGTAGGATGAATACTTAAAATGCATTGACTCACATGTGAAGCGTTTGGAATATAAAGTAAGTCGAGATGTAAAACATTATGGTTTACCTTTCATCCTGTGCATGAATGCACAAATAGAGTTACTCATAGCGGGTATGAGATCCAGCGAACCACTACTTTATTTCCCATTTCTTGAGCCGATTATTTCAGTTGGAGAATCATCAATTTACGAAGAATCAATCTCCTCACGAGATTGGTTGGTACTCGATAATACATTAGGACAACCATCGACATTATTGCAAATTCCTGTTCTTCTCTTGGGATGAACTCTTCTATATGATGAATGATCTCTTACTCATCCAATTTTTGTACCAAGAAATGTCTGCATACAAGGGAAAAAAAAACCAACATATAATGTTCAATATTTTATCCAAAGAAAGGTATAATAAACTTTCTTAAATTCCAATAATATACATATTTAAGAAAATATAGTCAGTGAAGGGGGGATTAAGATATAAATACATTAATAATAACAAATTTACAATCTTGAACGCAAATCATACCAATTAGATCCGAGCTCTCACCAACGATCATTCTCAATATTATGTTTACAATGTAGAAGGCAAATCATATCAAAGTGTTTGGGAAAACTTTTTTGTTGATTATAAGTGGTGAGTCTCGCGGAATGTGTTCATAAAATCTGTGATCCTACAAAATGGATAAAAATGATGTTTTAATTTTTATCATGTTATAAGTTTGAAAAGCTATGGCAAACAAGCACGCTTAACTCCCATAAAAGTATATAAATGAGGTCTGATTGAATCAGGTAATCAAATTTTAGGGAGAATTATGGTTGGATAAGTTATATTGACAAGTAAACTAAATAAATAAAAAATGCATGGCTCTTTAATTACTAAAAAAAATTATTAATATTAACACCTACGATTTGCCTCCATAAAGTTTGAACATCAATATGGTTGATTTTCATGTCAACTCCCATAGTAACGTACAATGTATTTAGTATTTTGGCTTTGGCAAATTTTCTCATCTTTTCTCCAAAAGAAGACAGAAACTACAGTATGTAGAGTTAAAATTAAGGAATAAACAACAGCGAGGAAAAAACAAATCAACAGAAAACTTATGTGCACATCTTGTTAAACTCAAATATCAATATTATGCCCCTGTTTGGTAAGGACTAAAATTTAGATTTTAATTTAGGTCATAATCGAGAATTAATTTTAATCACATAGTTCATGAGATCTACAACTTTTCAAGAAGACGTTTCATCAACTTCTATCAAAATTTACCAAAAATGGGATTTTAATCCCAACCAAACAGGACAAAATATGCTAGCATCCATGATATTCCACAAATCAGTTGGCTTTATCTTCTTATTCATGAAAAGGCCCACAACACACGATATTAAAACAAGATTCCACAAAATATCAATAGATCAAAAAGTAAACTTGCAGAAGATTAAAGATTGAAAACAAATAATTATTTTGGCCTAAGCCCCGGAGGTTCGACGATCGGATCTAACGCCTAAATCCGTCGTTAAGCATCCAAATAATGGATATTCGCTCGATTGCACTAATAGCCAAAAATATGGCAGCCAAAGATTACAATCAGTTCAAGAATACAAGATAAAGCCACAGAGACGTATCTTTACAAACGTCTTTGGATCGAACACACCCTCTAGCCACGAATTACGACAGATCACTCAGTTCTGTCTTCAACTTCACAGATTACACGAATCACAAAGATTCATTACACAAATCACTCATAAATGTATCACTTCTTCACAATGAGAAGTATATCTAAGAGATTTTAAATTTTACACACTCTAATCACTCAAGAATGTGAAACCCTAATCAAAAAATGAGGGTTTCTCTCTAGAAGGCAAAAGAACAGACGAAAACCCAAAAACACAGAATAAATCTCCTAACAAAGCGTAACAGAGAAGATATAAATCAGAAGCCTCTAGAACTTGATCTGAAGGTAATCAAGATGTCAGTGTCAACAATCCAGCATCGGACTTCCACTTAGAAAAGTGTTATTTCAAAAACAATACTTCCATATAAAATTGTTGGGAGCACACTTCCCTTAAGTAAGTTATAGGTTCGAGTCACAACAATTCCCAATTTGCTTTCAACAAATTTTGGCAACAGTGCAGCCAAGAGCAAACATCACCAATTATTTTTCATTTGCTCTAAGTACCTGTATAGCATCACATAGTATCAATAGATAACAACTGCAAATAGTTAAGAAACTTGTTTAAAATTATTATCGTGGTTCTAATATTTGAGGGGTTAAACTGGTAGGAATTTCACCAATTTTCATAATTCATTTTGATATAATATCTCTAATAAATAATATTTAATATATATATGCTTAGTCCTATCATGAAACATAAAATTTTTGCTTAAATGTATGACACTTTGGTTATCAGAATTAAAGTTGCATTTTCATCAACAAAACCAAGTTCATTCAGCAATCTACTTAGTCAAATCTATTCTTTAATAGGATCAGAAGCAGTAATGTATTCTGCTTCGGTTGAGGATAGTTTGTAATTGAGATTTTCAACTTATAGCAGTATCATAGAGAGTAAAGTAATAAGCAGGAGTAGACTTTCTATTATTTCTATCCCCAGCAAAGTCATAATCAGTAAACCCCTTCAACATAATTCATCTTCTATTCATTTTAAACACAAGACCTAAATTTAAAATACCTTTCAAGTATCTTAAAGACCATTTTAAAGCATTCCAGTGTGCTTCTCCTGGATTACTCATAAACCTACTAAGTATAATAATAATATGAGCTAGGTCAGATTTTGTACAAACCATTAGATACATGATAGATTCAATAACATTTGCATATGGAATTTTAGACATTCTAGCAATTTCTTTATCAGTTTTAGGACAACAATCAGATGAAAATTTAAAATGATTTGAAAGAGGCAAAGTAATAGGTTTACAATCAAACATGTTAAATCTTTTCAAAAGTTTGAACATATAATCATGTTGATGCAAAAATAACATGTCTTTATCTTTATTTCTTAAAATCTGCATACCAAGGATCTTCTTGGCTGAACCAAGATCCTTCATATCAAATTCAGATTTCAACTTCTATTTGATATCATCAATTTCAAATTTATTAAAGCTTGCAAGTAACATATCATCAACATAAAGTACTAAGTACAAAGAATTTTTACCTACTTTACCTTTATAGTACAGGCAAACATAATAATTGCTTATTTGAAAACCATGTTTCAAAACAAAGGTATCAAACCTTTTATATCATTGCCTCGGGGCTTGCTTTAGACCATAAAGTGATTTCTTTAACGTCTACAACATTTTCAGAATCACATTTAATAAAACCAACAGATTGTCTCATATAGATATTTTCATCTAAATCACCATAGAGAAAAGTAGTGTTAACATCTAATTGATCAAGTTCCCATCTAAATTGAACAACAAGAACAAGAATACACCTAATGGTGGTATATTTAACTACAAGGAAAAAAATTTCAGTATAGTTAACACTTCCTTTTGTGTAAACTATTTAGCTACCAGTCTACCTTTATATCTAACATTTTTATTCCCCCCTTATCCTTCCTTTGTCTTATAGATCCACTTGCAATCAATTAGCTTTTGGTCTTTGGATCTTTTAACCAATTTCCAGGTCTTATTTTTAAGTAGTGAATTCATTTCATCATCCATAGCAGTTTTTCAAAGTTTAGAATCTTTACAATTATTGGCATCATCACATGAGTTCGGTTCGTTTTCAAATTGGTCTTGATAAGTAAATAATGAAACAAAATCATTATTATCAAACCTTGCAGGAGGTCTGATATGCCTCATTTCTCTTTCTCGTATGAGTTGATATTCATCAAGAGGTAGAGGAGCAGAGTCAGATTGGTCTTCTATTTCAAGAATATTTTCATTTTCAATAGAAATATCATTTTCATCAACAGTAAGTGCACGTGTTTCATTTTCAATTAAAGAAGACTCCACATCAATTTGAACACGTTTTTCAGTCAAATTATTTTCTTTACCTTCCAAACATGGCATAATAGACTCATTGAAAATAACATATCTTTTAACAATCACCATATAGCCTTTTTTATTCTTAACACATAGTCTATAACCTTTAACCTTTTCACCATAACTCAAGAAAACACATTTAAGTGATCTAGGTTCCGATTTACCAATATTTGATGAGCATATGTAGCACGGCCAAATATTTTCAAGTGAGAATAGTTAACAAAATTTTTAGACTAGATAGTTTTAGGCACTTCAAAATTTAAAGCACTAGTAGGGGTTTTCTATTTACTAGATAAGCAGCAGTTTTTACAGCTTCACCCCAAAACAATTTCAATAATCCAGAACTCAAAAGCATGCATCTCACCTTATTTAATAAAGTTCTTTCATTCTTTCAGCTATGCCATTTTGCTGAGGTATATAAACAACTATCCTATGTCTTAAAATACCACGTTCTTTGCAAAAATTGTTGAATTCATAGTTCCAAAATTCCAAACCATTATATGTTCTTAGAATTTTTATCTTATGATCTGTTTGGTTCTCAATTTGAGTTTTTCAATCTTTGAAAATAGAAAAAGTCTCATCTTTTGATTTTAATAAGAAAATTCAGATTTTTCTAGAAAAATCGTCAATGATCAAAAGACAACATCTAAAACCAGCCAGGTAGTCACAGATGCAGGACCCTACATATCAGCATGCAGATATTCAAGTATTTGTTTGGATTTATGAATTCCAGGTAAGAAAGGTAAATTTATTTACTTGCCAATAATACATTGTTCACAAGAATCAAAATCATCAAGGTTTTGTTTTCCAAAAACTCCTTTATTTTGTAAAGACTTTAAGCTTTTCTTGCCAATGTTACCAAGTCTTTCATGCCATAATTTTGCTAAAGTAAAAGTTTCGAGTAAAGCAGCAGTAGCAATTAAACCAAGTAAAGGTTTAGCATTCAAAAAATAAAGACCATGTCTCTTAGGGGTGCTAATAATCAAATAAGTGCCCCTAAGAATTTTAATATGTCCTTGACTTAACTCTATGTCAAACTCCATGTCATCCAGCATGCCTAGAGACACCAGATTCCTTTCTAGTTCTGGGACATATCTAGTTCCTTTTAGGAATAGTACATTGTCATTCTCAAGTAGCAGTTTAACAGTTTATATTCATTTAACTTTATAAGTCATGTTGTTCCCCATTATTACTTGCCCCCTAGAAGATGTTTCAAAATCAAGAAACCAGTTTTTATTAGAACACATATGAAAGGACCAGCCAGAATCAAGTATCCACTTTTCACATAACTTCTTTTCATTATTAACAAAGACTAACCCATCTTCAAGATTATTTTTTTTATAGACTAGGGCAGCATTCCCACCATCAAAATGTCTTATATTTTGCTTCATTCTTCTTCTTATAAAAATCTTTAATAAAATGACCCGTTTTACCACAATGATAACATTTCTTACCTTTTGCCTTATTTTTGTATTTAGTTTTATCATACCACTTGTTCCTATTTTTATTTAGGGGTTTTGAGTGAAAATTAGGCTTATTAAACCCTTTTCCTTTAGCAAGCAGGTTATCTCCATTATGACCTTTTGTTTCAAATTTAATTTCAAGAGCTTTATTTCTTAAAGTACTAATGATCTCATCAGTAGTAATCTGAACTCTACCATATTCAAGAGCAATCTTAATGTCACTATATTTGTCACTAATGGAGTTTAACAGGACTACAGACTACAGTCAACTGATCTTTTGAAAGCTTTTCATCACAGTTGGTTAAGTTTTGGGTCAACTTGGTAAACTTATTCAAGTTTTCATCCAAATCAACAGAAGGGTCCATTTTAAAAGAAAAGAATTGTTTCAGCAGAAAACATTTGTTTGGAATAGTCTTAGTCACATATTTAGCATGCAGTTTAGCCCACAGTTCAGAAGCAGTTTTGGTTTCACTAATTTCTCTCACTACATTATCAGACAAGTACAAGAAAATAGTACTCCAGGCAACATCTTCAAGTTCAGTTTTCTTAACAAATAGGAGCTCAAGATATTAGTAAGGCACGGTCAGGGACTCACAAAATTACTGCAGCTTAAAATCACAGTAGTATACTTAGTNTTAGTCACATATTTAGCATGCAGTTTAGCCCACAGTTCAGAAGCAGTTTTGGTTTCACTAATTTCTCTCACTACATTATCAGACAAGTACAAGAAAATAGTACTCCAGGCAACATCTTCAAGTTCAGTTTTCTTAACAAATAGGAGCTCAAGATATTAGTAAGGCACGGTCAGGGACTCACAAAATTACTGCAGCTTAAAATCACAGTAGTATACTTAGTAATACAAGATTTTCAAGTTTCAATCACAATCGAGGAACATGTAGAGCAAACATAAATAAAGAACCCAACAACAGAAATTAGAAAGTCTATGTTTCGTAGACTTCTCCTGCAAGATCTTCTAGATACGCACCCGTACTGAATTTATCTCAAATTCCCAAGACATCGTATGATTCTTTGGACAAAGATTAGTCTACATGGGATTTTGGGTGTATGGTAGATCAAGGGAAAAATCGAGAAACCCTAATATGAAAAAAAAAAAAAAAAACTTTTCAAAAAATAAAAGATCTCACCCATCGAGTTTGCAGAAAACTCGGTATCTTTAAAACTTGCTTAACAGTAATTCCAAAAATTTGTGATCTGTACCAGATCGAACTCTTTTTGCGAAGATCCAGGTATCTTGTTCTCAGTTCAAGTTCTGATACCACTGAAAATGCCCACAACACACGATATTAAAATAAAATTCCCCAAAATATCAATAGATCAGAAAGTAAACTTGCAAAAATTTAAAGATTGAACACAATTTCGGCCTAAGCTCCGGAGGTTTAGTGACCGGATCTAATGCATACTTCCCCCGTTGAGATCAAAATAATTGATATTCGCCCAGTTTCACTAATAGCCAAAAATATGGCAGCCAAAGATTACAATCAATTCAAGACAAGATGAAGCCATAAAGACTTATCTATAAAAACAACTTTGGATCGAACACACCCTTTAGCCACGAGTCACCACAGATCACTCAATTCTGTCTTCAACTTCACAGATTACACGAATAACAAAGATTCATTATATTAATCACTCGAAAATGTATCACTTCTTCACAATGAAAAGTATATCTAAGAGATTCTAACATTTACACACTCAAATCACTCAAGAATGTGAAACCCTAATAAAAGAATGACGTTTTCACTCTAGAAGGCAGAAGAACATACGAAAACCCAAAAACATAGAATAAATCTCCAAACAAAGCGTCACAGAGAAGATATAAATCAAAAGCCTCTAGAACTTGATCCAACGGTAATCAAGATGCCAAGTGTCAACAATCCAGCCAAAGATTTTGACGCAAAGCATAAAGCGATTATTCTACAGGCAAGTTTCAATGGACAATCAACAGATAAGGAATAAGAGAAAATGCCAAGAAATAAGAACAATCTTAATTAATCATAAAATGAATCCGAAAATTACCCACAAGCCGGATTAAATAGCTAAAAAATAGTAAATATCGGAATTTTACCAAAAATAACAAAATTTCAATATTCATACCAAAAGGAAACAAGAAATAATATCCCGAAAATTTAGCTCAATTCAAGTTTTAATCTATTCTAAAAGGGCAATCGAAATATTACCAAAAAAGGAAAAAATAACTAAAATTTGAGGATTCAGAAAAGAAAGCAGATGAATTTGCCCTTGAAATCGATGCACACCAAGCAAACCTGGGTGACCACGATGTGTACGCCGAAAGGAGCTTTCCGAATTCGGGTCATGAGCGCGATTCTAATAATCGTATCTAAAGTTATGGCCAAAATACTAAAACGTGTCCAAAAATAGCCCCAATTAGGAAATATCATCGATTACTTGTCATTCTTATGCTGATTCGTCAACTCATGGTGCTTCAGTGCCATCAACGAGCTATCTGATAACTTAGCTTCGTCTGACTCGGATCCTCCTACATCAGTCGCCCCGGGTTGGAAAGAACTCGCCTTCGAGTTCACATCAGAATCTACAAAACAAGGACTTAGGTGATTCACATTAAAATCATTAAAAGTTTTCAGGTGGCTGGGAAGGCGTAGTCTGTAAGCATTATTGTTGATCTTCTATATGACCGCACAAGGTCCAATCTTCCGCTCCTTAATTTTATTATATTCTCCAACGGGAATGATCACGAGTTAGGATCGCCCAAAAAAATCACCAACCTCAAAAAGTACCTAACGACGGTGACTATCAACCTGAACCTTGTACTTGGCATTACTCTCTCGAATGGCTAACTTCACTTGTTCATGGATTCCTTGAAGATGTTCTGCCATCTCATCTGCTTTGTGACTTATACGACCGACATGGGGAATAGGGGATATGTCAAGTACCCATAGCTTCACCTGTTCATGAATACCCCGAAGATGTTCTGCCATCTCATCTGTCTTGTAATTCAAACGACCCACACGCGGAATAAGGGCTAAATCTCAAACGGGCTCATTCCCGTGGTCCTATTCTTCGACCTGTAATAAGAAAATTTTGCTTGAGGTAATGTCAAATCCCACTGCTTTGGTTTAGTCCCTGCCAGGCTTTTCAAAAGATTTCCCAAGCTACGGTTCACCACCTCAGTCTGGCCATCTATCTGGGGGTAATAGGCAATGATAAAATTAAACCGCGTCCCCAGCTTCTCCCATAACTCCTCCAGAAATGGCTCATGAATTTGGTGTCATGATCAGAAGTAATTGATTGAGGAACACCATGTAAACGTACAATTTCCCTAAAATAAAGATGGGCGATCCGGGTAGCATCAATTGTTTTCCAGCAAGCTATAAAATGGGTCATCTTGAAAAATCGATCAACCATAACGAGAATAGAATCTAAGGTCCATTGGGTACAGGGTGCATGGTCCATACTGACATCAACCCAAGGAGCTTCAGGTACTGGTAAAGGTGTGTAAAGGCCCACATTAGTGAGAACTCCCTTGGACTGCTGACACACATAACAACGTTCTACATAATGAGCCACGACACTGCTCAATTTAGGCCAATAATACTTAGATGAAATCATAGCCAATGTCTTATCTCGCCCGAAATGACCCATGTTATGAAGTTCACTAATAATCTGTTGCCCTAATGAACAATCTGGAACACAACTGTAATCCACGAAACAAATAGCCATTATGCAAAATGAAATCATGTTACCTCTCGAGTTATCTTCATAAATGATGGGTCTGCAGCATACATATTCGGAAAGGCCTTAAATCCTACGACATTGTCACTCATGGTGGTGATGAGTGATGTGCGACGACTCAATGCATCTGCGACACGATTCAGACTCCCAGCTTGGTATCTTAGTGAAAAAATGTAAACTCGTGCAAGTAGCCACCCACTTAGCATGCCGTCT
>CAIGRF010343037.1:12958-36554 GCA_903798235.1 Fraxinus ornus
AAAAAAAAAAAAAAAAAAAATTCTTACGAGCTTTTGATATTCCAAAATTGTACGAAATTAATCTTCTATATATTAAGGGCCTGTTTGGTTAGGATTCTCCAATTCTACAGTAAATCAATTCTCATTTTTCAACCACACATTTTTTAATAAAATAATATTTTACATCACATCAATAATTTTTTCTTCTTTTTCAACCACACATTTCCTATCATATCACTATTCAAAATCAATTCTTCCTCCAAAAAATCTAAACCAAACAAGCTCTAAATATACGTTTTAACTTTATGCAAAACTTTCCTTCCAAATTGAGATGGCACCTAAAATTTAGGAACAAGACATCTTTACATGGGAGTCACATTATAATTTAACATGTAAAATTGACGATTTCAATAATAGAAATGTAACACGATATAATAAGAAATTAGAGAATAACTTGTTACTTTTAAAGATTGAAGAATAATTTACTAATGGTCCAATAAGTTAGGGACCATTGCTGCAGTTTTCTCTATAAAATCATCAAAGCTGCCTGCCACCGCCTGAGGCAGGATTGAATGAGAGTGAGAAAGGCTTAAAACTGAAAGATAAGAGTGGAAAATGGTGAAGAAAATGCTGTACAATTGGAAATATTGGTGGAGATCTCCTCACAACCACAATTACTTCATAATCAAATTGGGTGTTTCAATTCTTTTAGTGGGTCTTGCATTTAGGCTTCTCTATACTCGATCCACCGGATTTTCTCCTATTTCCGACGACTCATTTCTTGAAAATGCCAAGATTTCACCGCCCCCTGTTCTTCCTCTAGTTTCTCAAGAAAAAACAGATGGATTTCCTCCTGAAGGTCAGATCCTTTCGTTTCTAACTCCCTTTAGTTTTCCTTAATTTTAATGGGTAATCATTATCATGTATGAGAAATTCGTGTGAGGTGGCAAAATATTGATGAACAAGAGGTTAATGCTGCTTTTATAGTAGTATGAGATCTGTAAAAAAGGTTAAATAAGTTTTATATTGGTTTAGAGCACGTTTGGCTCATATTCAAAAGTGTTTTGCTTTTACTCATAAAATAAGTAATTCACTTCTTTTCAACTTTTAAGCATAGTGTTGATGGCATTATACAGTGAGTTGTACGGTGAGTCTTACTTTACTTTGAGGTTGTGTTTGAGGCACCGGATTAGTCTGTATAAAGAACCTAGTATAAAATTAAAATGGATAGCAGTTGGTGAATGGTTGTGTATAATATTCTTTTTTATCTTTTAGTAAAAAAAATGTCATTTGCACTATAAATAGTATAACATAGTGCAGCCGTGAGGGTGAAGATGGTTTTATACTAAAAGGGTGTTTGGTGTGGATTAAAATCAGATTTTTAACGGATTGTGATAGAAGTTTTTGACTTAAATTAATCTGGCCCAAACATGCCATGAATAAGATAAATAGTATACTTAATTCTATGGACGGTCTAATATGGTGTACCAAATGCGAACTGATTGTCATGGTTATAGTAATGTAATAAGTCTGCATTTCAAATAAGAATTTCCACTTTTGTTTAGTGCAGTATATTAATTTATGATGGGTTTTTGTTCCGCTTAGATATGTTTATTGGCTTCTTTTGATTGTCTTGCTCCCAACATAGATTGATTTGCTTCTGTACTAAACCACTCGATTGGTATGATCCCTCCGTCACTCCTGAAAGGGGTGATTTTGTGATTCTTGGTTTGTGAAGAAATGTTATCACGTGTTATTTGTCATATTAAGATATCACTGAATGATTGCCAATTTGGTTATGTATTAATAGTTGTTCACTGGTATGCTACAGAAGATGCTGGAAAGTGTAATGTATTTATCGGAGATTGGATTCCTTATCAGGGAGAACCCATCTACACAAATGAGAGTTGCAGCTTCATTGAAGACCACCAGAATTGTATGAAGAATGGACGGCCAGACACAGGGTATCTCCATTGGAGGTGGAATCCTCATGGTTGCAAGTTGGCTCGTTTTGATCCAGATAGGTTTCTGGAGTCGATGAGGAATAAAAGTTGGGCACTGATTGGTGATTCAATATCACGAAATCATATCCAGTCATTGCTTTGCATTCTCTCTACGGTAAAATTGAAAAAAAATTGTTATCATTAGTTCATTTCTGAAATCTGTCTTGTCTTAATTATTTTGGAAATGCTATGTACTTACCTCAAGGCAATAGCACGAGTTTTAGATAATGCAGAGTTACTTTTTGCTGTGTTTTTTTTGATACATTTACATTATATACTGCATCAAAATCATTTCTTGTCTGTGCTGTTTTTTTGCTATCATCCTTGCCTAGAACTATTTTGACCACCAAGTTTTGTTGTTTGGAGCTCGAGCATCTCTGGCTTACCTTGTACTTTCAGGGTGCAAGTATCAAACTTAGTTCTTTGGTATAGAAGAAATTGCCTAGGCTGCCAAATGAAATGAAAAAGGAAAAATCAAATTACAGGATTACTTTTGGAATTTATATTTCTCAAAGGGGTCAGGGGACATTAAAAAGGAGAAGTATTTGAAGACCTTTTCCTATTGTGAAAATTATGTGGTTCACTTTGTAATTCATCTGATTTTTCTTGAACCTGACTGTATTGGCAGTAATTTAAATTCCAATAACATATTATGTTGCAATCAAAAATGTTATTCCGAACTCACATGCCATTGACATGAAGCTGTTTTTTTTTTTTTGCCTGCAGATAGAAAAGGCTGTTGAAGTTTACCATGACGAGGGATACAAATCGAGAAGATGGATTTTCCCCACGTACAACTTCACCATATCAGTTATTTGGTCCCCTCTCCTTGCAAAAGCCTCCATTTTTGAAGATATGAATGGCGTTTCAACATCTGAGATTGAACTACATCTTGACATTCTTGACAAGAATTGGACTAAACAGTTTCAGAGCCTCAATTACATGATAATATCCAGTGGTAAATGGTTTGTAAAAAATGCAATCTACTATGAGAACAGCAAGGTACTAGGCTGCCACAACTGTCCTAAGAGGAACCTCACAGAACTCGGGTTCAATTTTGCATATCGCAAAGTCCTCCACAATGTTTTTGATTACATTATCAGGTCAAACCACAAAGGCATGATCTTTTTCCGGACCTCCACACCCGATCACTTTGAGAATGGAGAATGGTTCAGCGGCGGGTCATGTAGAAGAACATTGCCAGCAAAGGAAGGTGACTTTGGGTTAAGTGACGTGAACAAAGCTCTACGTGAAGTCGAATTAGAGGAATTCGAGAAGGCATCTGCTAAAGCTTCTCAAAATGGGGTAAACCTTAAACTTTTTGACGTAACTCCTCTTTTGTTATTGCGACCAGATGGACACCCGGGTCCATATAGATTTTTTCAACCATTTGCCAAAGATAAGAATGCGAAAATGATAAATGACTGCCTGCACTGGTGTCTTCCCGGCCCGATCGATTCTTGGAATGATCTGTTAATGGATATGGTTTTTAACAGTTGAGAAAATTGTATGGTGTAAATAATTTAGAGCTCATTCGTGTTCGTGACATTTCTCACTTGGATTTGTATTCCTCTGCTAGTTTTCGTATAAATTTTTGTGAGTTAAAATCCCTTTCATTGTGTGAAATATGTCTGTGATACTGCATTTTATCCTGTTTACTGTGATAGCACTATGATGAGTAAATTCCATTCGGGGCAACTAACTATATTTTCACTCGAGTTTGTTAATTCCGTCTCATTCAGATGTCAACTGATACATCGTGGATTAGACAAATTACTTATTGATTGAAATCAAATTAAAGTATAATTACTGAATACAAAGAAAATATTTAATTAAACGGAATTGAAGTAAACGATCGTTAGATGATTTTTTGGGCTCTGATCTGAATTATCGATTTTCTGACCATTCCTTGGATGATTTTAAATCAGTGCTGTAAATTCCAGCCCAAGAAAGGGCTAAAAAGTCAACGCATTTTTTGCATTCAAATTCAATTAAGCCAGGGTTTGTGGATTTAAAAATAGTAATTTTTTTTTTTAAAGAATATAAGGATAAAGAAAATGAATTTTATGAAGAATGAGGGTCAAACAGAGGTTAAGGAGAATAACGATAGTTACTCAAAATATTACACCATATTTTACATGTTTCGATTTTTTTAATAATCCTTGCTTAGTACCAATTTAAGCATCTTTAATAAATCAAAATATGATTGAACAAATTTTATTTTATTATTTATTTATTTATTTGAATTGAGAAATGACATTTGTACACTCTCCAAAAGTGATTTGTTGTAAAAATATATAATTGGATGGAAAATTAATTTTTTAAACCGGCAATTTGATTTGTCCGCCGATTGATTTGAATTTGAGTTGTCCGGTCGATGTCTACCCACCCCACTCCCACGCACACCATATTAAAGGAGTAGTTTGCACAGCCTATCAGTTTCTGCGTTCTCTTGACTTCTTTCGGACAGGAAATGCACTCCCAAGAAAGACTGGAGGTTTTGTTGGGGAAACCAGGTAACCCATCTCTAATTCTGTGTGTTAAATTGAATACATCACTTCACCCACCACCTCATTTACTTTACTAAAAAATTGAAATAGTTACGTGGTTAGATGTGATGTGATTGATTATAAACAGGCTCAATTTGAGATGTTCTTTCGGAGGTGCCAGTGTTTAATCCATTTTCACCCTATTAATATTAATATGTGATGAGTCAGTTCGAATATATTATTCTTATAAATAAACTAAATTTAAGTAGTAGCAGAAGATAGAATTACAATTCTAGTTTTGATGAGGAAAATTATTATTTTCATTTTAACAGTTATTACCATAAATAGATAAAATAAGATTGGAAGTCGCGTGCAAGATAGATGTACACTTTGTATGTATCGTTGTTGCTTATAAGGATCAATGGACGACGACAAGGCATAGCTTAATTTCCGCCGTCTACAACAAATCCCTTTTTCTTTTTTCTTTTTTTCTGTTTGCCTCGTTCATCAATTTTCGTCGCTCTACATACACGATAATATATTTAGATGTGCTGAATTTATCAATGGCAGAGGCTGCACCAAAATCAAATGGATCGTTACGAAATAATCGCCAGGACGATGACGCCGGAGCAGCTTTTGTATTGGAGTCTAAAGGTCAGATTTCTATCAATTTAAACTCAAATTCTGAAACTATGTATGGTAAAAAAGGCAGTTCATTTAAAATTAAAACGTAGAAATGCATAAATAATACTGTGATAATTGAATTCCTATAGTAAAGCTACTGACGGAGAAGTTTTGGATGGATTTATAAACTGTAGGAAAATGGTGGCATGCGGGGTTTCATTTGACGACGGCGATAGTGGGGCCCACAATACTGACCTTGCCGTACGCATTCCGGGGGCTGGGATGGGGACTAGGGTTCTTTTGCTTAACGGTGATGGGGTTGGTGACTTTTTACTCCTATTATCTAATGTCATTGGTGCTTGACCATTGTGAGAAGGCTGGGCGCCGCCACATACGATTCCGGGAACTTGCTGCTGATGTATTGGGTACGTAATTGATCACGTTAATAACACATGATGTTGATATTTTAATGACTTTTTTTGATATGTTGTTTTGGAAGTTATATCTTTTATGCGATTTTTAGTTTAGAAAGTACTTTTAACATTTTTTAAGCTTAACCGAACACGCTCTTCATGTCATGTGAAATCAGATCTGTTTAGAGGATATATTGTTTTCATTACAGTAAGACTTAACGAATTTCAAAGAGTAAAGGAATAGATAAACTCCTGCACGTTGTTCGTTTCATATGCAAATCTATGGTTTTTGTGGTGCTGGAAAAATGTTGAGTAGATTGTTGTGATGAGAAAAATCAATTGTCAAAAGATGTGAAGGAGACCGAGATACTATATTTTGTTATAATCGTAAAATGTTTTGGTATTAAATTATTGATCAAGAATGATTAAATGAGAAAAAGTCAATTATGCTCTTTACCTTTCTTCAGAGAACCAATGAACCATAATTATCTTTAAAAAGAGGTTCTACTTAAGCATGTGCTTTTTCCACCAGTTGAAGTGAAAGAAAGAATTGATGCAGTTGCTTCACAAAAAAATGATGGATAATGCCACCATAAGGTCTGAAATAAGTGAAAATTTGAAAGTCACGGAAAAGTTCTAGCTAACCATACGACTACCTTTCTTAAATAATGTCCTTTAATTATGCTGTTTCTATTTCCAAGTGTTCGATCTTCTTTTCAATTACGTTTTCCTTTTCCTTTTTTTGTTTGTGATAAGAGTATTAATATATGAAGAGAGTTTAATTACAGTTCACATCTAGTTTCCTTCTGCACATAGTTTGTTTGGTTAGAAGGTTAAGGTTCAATTTCTTTATCCTTCGAAAAAATTTCAGACGCAAATGGTACAGTAAGTGTGTAAATTGTGTATTTAAACTTCTCCTGAACAATGCTCTCTGCATTCTTTGATGCGAGTTTATTGTAAACATATAGGTATCAGCTCATTGTCGCTAGCCATAAATCCTTGGAAATAGCATTTTTGCCTAGCAAAATATTTAAATACAAGAAGAGCCCAGAATAAAAAATAGCATGCTGAATTTTTCTAAGGGAACTCCTTTTTTCTGAGTTTTTGCTTTCATTTCTAATAGGGTCTGGCTGGATGTTCTATTTTGTGATATTCATTCAGACAGCAATCAACACCGGTATCAGCATAGGAGCTATTCTGCTTGCAGGAGAATGCCTCCAGGTATAGCAATGTAGTTACCTAATTTCTTCTTGTAGTGGAGTGGACAGATGACTCCAATAAAATGATCTGTTTACAGCTTACAGTGAATGGCTTTAGGCATAATGTTATGGAAGCAGGATGTTCACTAAAGCATAATTGTTGACAGCCTAATGCATACTTGAAAGTGCAACTTGAATGTCTTCATGGGACCTAATATATGTATTGACTAATTACTAAGAGATATGCCCAACATAGGATGGTTAAAAATTCCAAAAACCTACGACAGCTCCAATTTAACTGGTTTTTATGACATTTTAATTTGTCAAAAGAATGAAACACAGAAAATTAAAGAAAATATATTTTTATATTTTCCGCTATCCCTTGTTTCCGAATTTAGAAGATGCAATTTCCCTTTTAAAATGATGTGAGGGAAATGAATTTTCAGTCATACATATTTAGAGGCTACTTAGCTTTATCTTTTATTTTAGCTTTTATGGAGTTTAGGCTAAGTGCCGCGAAATTATTAACCATTTGAAATTTGAACTCTGAGGGGTGTACAGAAACTGTACACCACAGAAACACACCAGACCACACACAAGCAGGTGGGGCCCGCCATATTTTGCAATATTTAAATACACTGTGGGGCCACTGTTTTAGTCCATTCATGACAATTTTTGGTGCTTCTTCTGTACAAATGGGGAAAGCCTTGAAATTTTCAGTTTTGTTTTTCTTCATTTTGAAATCATCTTCATTTCTTTGGCTGGTACAGATTATGTATTCGGACCTTTCTCCCAGTGGTTCACTGAAATTGTATCACTTCATAGCAATGGTGACTGCAGTTATGATAGCTCTCTCTCAGTTTCCAACTTTCCATTCCCTCAGGCACATTAACCTCGTGTCTCTTCTTCTCAGCTTGGGTTATACGTTCCTCGTGGTTGGTGCTTGTATTCATGCTGGTAAACCTCCTTCCAGTACTTTTTATCCTAACAAACTGCATTATCATAGAGTTAATTTTTGAATAGTTTTAGGAGTAAGCAACAAAGCAGGGATTCTGGTCTTCAATTTACCACCAAGATAATCAAATGTTTGTTGAAGCAATGATGAGTAAACTGAACTTTCTTCATTTATTTGAAGTCAAGCATGTTGGAAAAAATGAATACAATGACTGACTTTGGCATAAATTTTGAGTGAGACCCGTTTAGTTATTTTGGAAGATCAAGATTGATATGTGTTCTCCTCCGTTGTGAAAGCATCGAAATCATATATTTACTTGCTAAAAATGATGCTCGAGCGAATGAAAATTGGAGCTCAAAGTAATGCATTGGAAAATATTTTGTATTGAAGGGAAATTAGTTTAAAGTTATCCCACATAGAAAAATAGATAAAGGCATGACTACTTTAAATATGATTGCACTTTAGAAGAGTGTAATCATGTGTAGCATAGAGGTTCTCTCCACGCGCGCGCGCGCGCGAGGGGTGAAATCATGGACCGAAAAAGGTTTCGGACCTTGAACTTGTGTGCGTGTGCGAACTGCGTACACGAATGTCGGACCAAATTGACCAAAAATTGGCCTTTAGGAGGGTCCATGTTTTGCCTTTATTTTATTTTTTCTAAAACCTTTAAAATTCTTTTAACTCCTGAAACTCATGTGATTATGCATGTGTTAATAGAGAGATTAACAGTCGGATTAATGGTGGTTAATAACATAACTCCTGGTTGTTAATTCTCCATTACAATTTATTTATTCAGCTATCTTCCTATATTGCATATATACGAAGAAAATAATTTTCTGCATAAAAAGAAAAAAAATTTCCACTCTGCATACATAATTTATTTTCTGTTAAGATCTTGGTGATAGCGTTCAGATACTAAGTCAGTTTGTCGGAGTAGTATCTGCAGTGCTCAGACTCTATTTGTTTTTTTCCGTTATATCATCGGAAACGGACGCTCGAACTAAACCTCAAGTACTTACGATGAGGGGACGAATCTGTTTTAAGGAAACTGTGTTCACACATGCCTCAGTTCATTCGATTAATTTTTTTTTTTAAAAGCAATTTAGATTACTTGTTCTGTTTTATTGTAATTAATAAATTATTTGATTTGTAATTTGTTATAGTTTGGCTAACATTCGGTTAGCTAGTATTCGGTATATGTTTATACGGTATTTTGTTAGTTGCAAATCCGGTATGTGCTGCAAATCTAGTATGTGCAATTCCAGATTATGTTGCAAATCCAATATGTGTCCATCCGGTATTTGTTAAGCCGGTATTCATTCACTATTATTCAATGTGATCCCTGATATCTGTTATTCATTCTCATTTTAATTTAGCTTCAAAAGAATTTGTCATGTTCAAATATTTCATTTTACATCACTAGATTACCATGACTTAATCAGCATTTGATTTTGGTTAGTGATTTTATAGGCACCTCTGAAAATGCACCTCCAAGGGACTATTCTTTGGAATCTTCGGAATCAACAAGGGTGTTCAACGCGTTTACTTCCATATCCATAATAGCTGCCATTTTCGGGAATGGGATACTACCCGAAATACAAGTAACTACATCTCTCTTGTTGAATTTTGCCTTTACAATATTACGTTAGACGTGGCTTTGCCTTTGCATATGGATTTTTATTTTGTTGCTTTGCTAGAACAATTACTCAAGTCTTAATAGAGTTTAAACTGGGGAATGAGAGGGCAAAGGAGTATTAGCAAAGGGAACCGCTAACAGTTTCGGCTGTTTCAGCCAAGTAATAGTTGTATCACGTGATCTAATTGTCCCTTATGTGTGTGGGAGAGATGTTGGGATATAAGAGGAATAAATAAGAAACTAACTTAGATGATAAGAAGTATAACAAACTAAAAAAGAGGTGACATGCACTTCGCAAACCATCTTCAAGAAAGAATTCCCCCATGCACTGACTAAAAATCATCTATCTCAGTAGACACGACACTTCGTCTAAGATAGAAAAAAAAAATAAAATAAATTATATCTGCTTAACTCGTGACCTAATTTTGATAGTACTCTTCTCAACTGGAGTGGACTCGGAATATAGAAAATGAATATAATACTTTTGGGAGGACCTAAAGTATTTTTACGAGTTCACTTGAATTTCTATCCATGGGACTTTTGGTATCTATATATTTTGAAATGCAACCTATTCTGGCACTTATCGATCTGGATCATTATACTGTTTGTTAAGATCAGATGCAATCTGAGGGCTGGCTAAGGTCACGAAACCCCACTAACCAATAACCCATTAACGTAGCTAAAAACCATATTTTTCCAACACAGAAAGTATTATTAGTGTAAAGATCAAGGATGATCACTAACGTCTAATAATGCAATTCTTACAACTGGATTTCATTCTATGCGTGCTAAAAGATTATTTTCCTAATGTTTCCTTCTCAATCAATACAGGCAACTCTTGCTCCACCAGCTACCGGGAAGATGGTAAAAGGATTATTAATGTGTTACACAGTAATTTTCTTCACGTTCTACTCTGCTGCAGTTTCTGGATACTGGGTTTTTGGGAACAAATCTAATTCAAATATTCTCAAAAGCTTAATGCCAGACGAGGGACCTTCCTTGGCTCCTGTACCTGTTTTAGGTCTCGCTGTTATATTCGTTCTCCTTCAACTTTTCGCCATTGGCCTGGTAAAAATAAATGCAATCACCCTCCTGATTTCTTTACCGTGACGTATTGATTTCCATATTTCTATACTTAAATGACATTTTTTTTTGTAAATTTTGTAAACAATGCAGGTTTATTCTCAAGTAGCTTATGAGATAATGGAAAAGAAATCGGCTGATGTGAACCAGGGGATTTTCTCGAAAAGAAACCTGATCCCAAGGATTATCCTTCGCTCACTATACGTGGTATTCTGTGGATTTTTTGCGGCAATGCTGCCTTTCTTTGGCGACATCAACGGGGTCGTGGGAGCTGTCGGATTCATCCCTCTCGACTTTATTCTCCCAATGCTTCTCTATAACATGACTTATAAACCACCAAAATCATCCATCAAATATTGGATCAACAACTCTATTATAATAATCTTCACAGGAGCTGGATTAATGGGAGCCTTTTCTTCAACAAGGAAGCTGGTTCTTGATGCTAAAGAGTTCAAACTTTTTAGCAGTGATGTTGTTGATTGATTTACTCTTGGGAGTAAATCTTTACACGTCATTTAAGATTTTAAGCGGTCAGGGAGGAGAGAAGCGTTCCCTCGTAGTCGTATGCATGCTAGATTCACGTTTTCATTCACTAAATTAGCAAACATTGGATGAGACTTGTATTCAGGAATTGCTCTAGAAAGAGTAACATTTCATGTATATGTTACAATGTTGTGTCAATATAGAAAGCACGAAAATGTTGTGGGTTGCCAGAAGAGTATACAATACAAGTAGTATACTTGTATTCTCTTATTTTAGGCTTCGGTGTGTAAATAGCCACATAGGTTTCTATTCGTATGGACAAAAATCATTGGCATGACAACTGGAATAACTTATACAAACAATTTAATGAAAATTAAAATGTAAGAGCATCTCCAATAAATTTTTTATTTATAAATAATATCTTACGCATTGTAGAGAGTATTTTTAAATTTAGTGAGTCAAAAAATTTTACGCACACCATCAATGCTTTTTATTTTGACTCTCCAATTTGCTTTCTCAAGAAATATATATTAATTTCTCCTCGATTTTATTCAACAAATTTTTTTTTTTTTTTTTCAGTGGTTAATCAATTTATATACGATTTGAAAAGTTTAAAAAATAGAATATTGAAATTTGTGACTTATTAAATTTAATCAATCAAATCATTGTTCTCTAAATATGGAGAGTCAAACATACTCTCTATTTTAAAAAGTTATAATAGATAGTTTTTTGGAGCTTATTTTTAATTTTAACCAAAAACTCTTTGAAATAAAAAGCATATTGTATTTAGAGAATTTCTTAGGAATGCTCTAGTGGATCATAGTGTTGACCTATGGTTGATTATAACATTAATATTTTGATTATAACAAACAAGCCATTTTATTCACTAACATTTGAATTTGAGTGATTAAGCTTTCAAAGTGATCGAGATTTTAAATCGGATTCGAAATGAAGAATAAAGTGAAAGTTAAGCATTCAAGTTAAATCATTCGAGACGATAGCGATTTGCATGCGACGAGGATATCGAATTGGAACTCAAAGATTCGTAAAAGACGTAAATCAAGATACAAGTCAAAAGAACAACAAGACAAAACGATTGGACATTGTACATAGTATATGTATAGGTATTAATTCCTCAATTTTTAGCAAGTACATAAAGCTCAAATTATTTTCATAATCCATCACTTGCATAAAAATGATTTTCATTCATAATATGAAATAAATTTTAAAATGCAATTTCTATATAAAAAAAAAGGTCAAACTTTCGGCCAACCGAAAATTATACTTTCAGTCTACCGAAAATGCAGAATTGGTCAACCGAAATTTCAACGGTTTGATTTCTCAACAGCTATACACTTTCGGTCAACTGAAATTGGGCAACCGAAAGTAATTGAGAGTGTCACTTTTGCTCTATAAATATTCATTCCATTTGCATTCAATTTTCAATAATTTACAAGAGAAATTTAGAGAACGCATTCATTGAAAAATCATTGAGTTTACTTGATCTTACATTCTATTTCATCTATTACAAAGAAGTTCTTGATTGATTAAAAAACTAGTTTTATCTATTTCATCAAGAATTCTATTTTGCAAGAAAACTTCTCAATCTCATTTATTTTCAATTCTTGATAAATGTTTTCTTTGCCTATACTTATATTGAAGTGTAAATATCTCTTCATACNTTCATCAAAGTTTTCTTCACAATCACTTGAGCTTTATTATTTGCTATCTATTGTAGTGCTTATCTAACTCTCTAATACTTAACTAGATTATATCATTGGTTAAGAGAGTTTTTTTAATCGTAAAATTATCACTTACATTTTGACGGTTTCGAGAGCTTTGTGAAAACTTGATTGTAAGGATATGCGCTTCTTGTTGTAAGTCACCTAAGGATACATGCTCTTTGTTGTAAGTCATTTAAGGAGAAGTACTCTTTGTTGTAAGTCACTTAAGGGTATGTGCTCCTTACTGTAAGTCACCTAAGGGTAGGTGCTCCTTGTTGTAAGTTACCATTATAATGCATTTGACCTTACTCGTGACGGAGAGTTTGGTAACGAGGACGTAGAACACATTGTGTATCGAATCCCATTAATTTGGTTTGTTATCTTTATATTATTGTACTTTACTTTACATTGCGCATATTCATACTTGAATTAAGTTATCAAGTTTGCATATTTATCTCTATTATTATACTTTGAATTTGTTTCTTTTGTATTGAATAGTTTTGAGACTAATTGTTGAAAAAGTTTTAAACAGCAATTCACCCCCTCTTGATTATTTATTCTTGAACTAACACATAGTTTAAGAAGTTGAAGTTTTAAGATTGACTTTCAATTATAATTACAATACTTAGGGTTTAATAAAACAAACCTCCATTTTGAAGTTGTCAAATTGAACGTTTGTCACGGTCCAATCCATCTTGTCCTTAGAAAGATCCAACTCTAACACGCAATAAAATTTATTATATGATTCAACAAAACATGGATTGTAATTGCACCAACTACTTGCGTCCAAGTTGTCATCCTCCTTAAATCCATGCCATTATTGGGATCAATTTGTCTCTTTTCTTTGTGGGGAGAATCCTTTCCTTTGCGTATATTAATTAAAAGTAAGAGTTTGTTTTTCAGCCTTATGATATGACTTCAATTGCAAAACAAGAACAAAAACTTAGCATTCAAACAACTGCTCCCATCTCATCATACACTTCATTAACTTAAAAGTCAAAATTACCCAGTCATTCCAAGAAAAAAAAATATATATGCTTTTAGAACAAGAAAATATATAAATAAAATAAAAAATTTAACTATATTATCATCACTTATAAAATGTTTATGTAATTGGAAGTAACGAATCTTTGGTATCAACCTCGATGAATACCATAAGGGAAATACGTCGAGAACTCAATGTAAACTTCTTAAGAGTATATTGAGTTTCTTAGTTTTCTTTCTCCCACATAGATTAAATAGACAATCCATTAGTACGTATTCTATAATTATTGCGATGAAAAAGATTAAAAAAAGTAGAGTAACAAAGGGAGTTGATTTGATTCCGTCCCAGAAGGGTAATAATACGTGGAATCAAATGGTTCAATTTTCTGACAACCCCTTTAATTCGCATGGTATACTAGAAAACATTGTTGTAATTTCATGTCTCAGGGTGTGTTCGAGCCACATTATTTTGGAAGAATATATTCTAGAATAGTAGATTGATGTAGAATGTTTGATTGAAAAAGAAGGAAAACTTATTGATGTGATGAAAAATATTATTTTATTAAAAAATGTGTGGTTGAAAATGAGTAGAAGAATAAAAATGAAAATTTTAATGTGTATCAAACAGATGCTCAATTTACAAAATAATCAATATGGATTGATGTCGGGATAAAATGTCAAAATAACAAAAAGAAAAAAAAAAGTTAGTAACAAAAAATGTCAAAAATCAAGACTAAGCTGACAACATATATTTGGTCGCCCTATAAGTTTTTTCCAATTTGTGCCTAATTTGCCAAGGTGGTTCAATTTGGACCACTTTGTAGCCTATATTTATTCAGATATCAAATAATCAAAATTTAGATTTTTCTTATTAACAAAGGATGATCATGTGAACCTCTTAATGGCAAACTATCAAACTCCACGGGAAGAGAGTGAGTCAACTCAACACATTAAGTTGTGGTCCATAATTTAACAAAGAGTAATGCTATTCATCTCCACTGGCGTTAATGTGGCATTAAATGATAGGTGAAATTAACATTTCGTCATTAATTGCTTTTGATCGATAACTTTCGTCCCACATCTCGTATATCATCTATTTTAATAAAATTACTTTATCGTCTACAATAATAATAATAATTATTATTATTTTAAATGAATTCTCATGCAAACATACAATAATAAATTAATGTTTGTTTTCAATGATTTTAAGAATGACTATACAAATTATTTCTTTCATTATAAGTAGTGATTATAAAACAAGAAGAAATGTTAGAAAATTTATTCTTAAAATAACAAGAAATATTAAAAAAATTATTTACATATTTTTCAAAGATAGTGATTAAAGTAGTGACAGGTTATGATCAACCTCTCATAAAACGCCACCGTTTGACCACATGAAAGTTTACGCGTACAACCTCACCACCAGGTACTAGTGCTATAAATCATTGGAGACTTGTACCTGTTGCCTTTCGATTCACAAAAAAAAAAAAAAAAAAANAACACCAAGAAACTTCCTCCACTCTCGATCTTTGCACGCTCTTCGTTATATTTTAGGATTCGCGTCCCACGATAATACCTTCGACCATCATTTCCACGATCCGAAAACGTACGTCTACTCGGGGAAAATGCAGAAAACAGAAGAATCAAGGCAGAAAGAAAAACAGTCAGAGATTACAAAGGGCCCTCCGATTTGGGATTGTGGAAGCTCACTGTATGATTCCTTTGAGAGGAAAGCATTTGAAAAGCAACTCGATTCCGCCATATCTTCAAGGACTCTCTCGATGCCTCATTTATCCGATCGCCGCCTTCAGCCGCCTGCGCCAGGCCCTCAAATTTTGAACAAAAAAACATCGAAATTGTCTCGGTCTTTTCACAAGCTACTCCGATCTGTTTTCAGGCAGAAGCATAATAAATCAGGCGAAGGATTTTATGTTGCTTATGATACGTCCAGTACACTTTCTACGATTCCAGAGGCGCCGGAGTTTGATGGAGTTTCGCCGGAAATGAGGTCTTTGGTAAGAAGAACGGCCTCCAACAGATTCACGGCGACTTCTATTGAGATTTATTGTGCCTGATGTATACAAGTTGATATATCTTTTGTAAATTTTAATGGGAATATGTGCAGTATTAGACATTTCCGGTATCTCAACAGTGTATGTAGTCTCAAATAATACTGTTATGTTTGAATAGTGTAAAGAATAAGATTTTAATTTTGGTATTTTATGATTTTGACAAAAATAAATGTTTAAAAGTTGATCCGGTAAGTTTAGATTGGATGGACATCATATGTGATTATAGAAAAGAGATTTTTCTAGCCTTTTTGTTTGGATTCTAATCTTTTTTCTTTTTGTGGTTTGAACTTTGAAATGGGTTGATATATTACATACACCCTTGAGAATGAATTCATTTTCTTTCGGTAATTTCTCTAACTCATATGCCGTTTGAATTGATGGATCACGGGAGAGGATTTAACTGAATATATTAACTACTCATAAATTGTCGTGCAACTCTTTTTTATCCTACCAAATCTCGCATATAGATATCGAGCTTGCCTTAAAAAGCATGGTGGAAAATAAGATTTTAATATTTTTCTTTTATATTGCTCAATAATGTCGATTGAATTTTGTGTTTGTTTGACAATCTTTGCAACTTGCTAGAATTTTAATTATCTGTCATTAGAATTCTTTCACGTCATGCCTTTGTTTCTGATGGACTTTTTTGGAAGCAATTTTCTACTTAGAGGTGTAAAATATGCTTTACTTCTTATTATATGTTTTATCTTAGAAAGTATTAACATTTGCTATGCCTAGGCTTGTGTTGCATCATGCTATATGAATACGGTTTTTAAAAGATGTCTGTTGACGTTCAAAATTGTATTCACAAGATTGAAGCCAACTTAAGATAAAAGATGCTTGTCTAGATATAACAAACAGTAGGAATTTTCATCATAATTCAACGGTAATGTTATTTCGATGTTTGTGACTATTTAAAAGGTTACAATGTGTGTTCCTCGCGATCCCTCTTTTTCCGGATTCCCCCCTTTTTATAATCAGATTCTGGGCCCTTTTATAGGGGAGACATATTAGGACCTAGAATTACTGTCTTGTCAACCCGTCAGGTCGACCTGAGGTGAGTTATGCGCTGGCGTCATGGGATTGGAGCTCGAACTCAGCGTCGCATTACTGATTACGAGGTGATGGGATTGTGGGCCCCAACAGTAAATGCCTCTTTTGGCTAGACAAGCTAAGGCTTCTGATTGGTGGACTAGAGGGGGCGCTGACACAAGACCTTTCCACGTGTGTTCAACTAATTGGAAGCTAGGAGATCTTGTCAGTGATTTGCAATGATGAACGGTTGCAGTGCCTCGAAAGAATACAATAGCTTACAGAGGAAGCTAATTACTGGACCGATCTGAACTGGAACATTACCGATCTCACCTTAGCTTCTTGTAATTAAAACAATGTAGCCGAACTCAGTGACCTCGTAGGTCGGTATCAACAATGTCTATGGACAATTAGCGAACCACGTTGGCATTCATATTGTCCAAGCTGATATGTTCAGCCGCAATTATTGAAACTCTCTTACTTAATAAAGAAGGCTTTTCCATGAAAGAAGAAAACTTGAATTGAAACTCTATTACTTAATAAGGAATACTTCTCCAATTTTCTTATAAATAGGGGGATACATTTGTAGAGAATTAACATTATTGTGAAGATATAAAAAAGAGAGATTAGATAGAGATTTTGTAAAACTCCATTGTAAAATCTATTCACGATAGAAATATAATTGTTTTTCCTCTTTTATCTTCTTTTTTCGTGATCGGAGAATCACAACACAAGCAAGGAACATAGAGAAAATGACATTAATTTTTTGCAGTTAATTGTCATTCGTGACTAAATTGAAACCTCAGCGATGAGTTTGAAATTAAAAGTTGAAAGGAAATTGCCTTTAATGTAAATGACTTCTAATGTTTGTTACCAGGAAAAAATAAAAAAAATAAAATTGTCGTACAAAGTACATGACTTATCGATATGGGCAGACAACCAAAGCCACATCTGCGCAAGATGGACATTTACTCAAATTTTGTGTAAAAGTTTACAAGAAAGATATAAAAGAAATAAAAAAAGCATGCCACAATTTCGCTTTAAATTTTTCAAGCAGACGGTTTTGTTTGCTTGAAAAATACAACAAATTAGCCTAACAACGACAAATCAAAGCCCCAAGTCTCCGAATTAGTCCGTGGGGTTTGAAGAATCGTGCACTTATGGTCTCACAAACCTTATGTGCCACCATTATTGGAGTTTTGTGGACACTGATACAAATTAATAACTATTTCTTTGTTGTGTAGATTTCAATAACTAATTCTGATACTGGCAGGCCTTGTTTGAGCCCCAGATTAATGATCGTTATCCATCACATCAACATTTAAATTTAAATTTTCTATATCTTGTGTGGGCCCCAATAACGATTATATTTTTTATTATCATTTTCAAAAAAGCTGGCTCAACACATAGGCTAGAATACAAAGGAAACCAGAAATGATACCAGTCTTTTTTGTTTTCTTCTTAAAAGATAAACAGTAGCTAATAATATATTATGTGCCTAAGCCCTCGAACCATATGGTAAAATAAAAAATTCTATTCTATTTAATGTCCAAAATAGTACTCAAGTTTCGAACATGAACCCACCTGGGACAGTAAAACTTCAATTTCAGCTTTTTATTGAAAAATATGAACCTTAATTTTCATATAACTACTGCAACAAAAACGGAAATTGTTCACTAACGTCAAGTCCTTGACACACATCAAGACAAAAATGACAAGCTAGATACCAGCTCACATGTCATTGAAAAGTCAAAAGTATTTACTATTCAACTCAAGTCTTCATGAGCTTGATTGTATGAGGTTCAACCTTTTGACACCGATAACATCCCGCATTAAGGTCGAAATATAATAACCTAGCATTTCAAGCTCAAATCAGATATCTTTTTGCCGTTTACATTTGCTTTGAGCGTGGCGACTGTAACCCAGTCGATTGATTACAATGAATTTGCAACATTCCTCAGGTTGTAATGCATATATGTTGGGTAGGCATTTAATGGCTATGGTTAATTTTTAAGCCTAATTCCAGAACTTTTTTTAAATTTCTTCTGATGAAGTTTGGATTCTATTGATCACCTGTAATGGCATGATAAAAATTAGGTCCAAGAGAGAAGCATTTTGAAAATTAATGTTTGGGTTCCACCGGAGTATGGAGATGCAGTTGCTTGTATTAGTGCTGATGGAACATTGCCCTTGTGGGAAGAGGTCACACAAGGTACCTTAATCAATTTTCTATTTTGTTTTACTCTTTTAGAAAGTTTTAGTTTTAAAAGCCAGATAAATGATGAATGAAATTGATTTCTGAATTGGCTTGTATCTTTTCATAGGAGGTTGGAAGCTAGATTTTGTAGAATACTGAACTTTTCTTGCAGTATGTAAAATTCCAATTATTGTCCCCATTTCGTAGAGTTGGATTTTCTTCCGTTACTATGTTTTGTCATCGTTTGGATATCGAGTATCAGCAACTACATTTTCTGGTACCTTTTTATTTCACGACATGTTGTAAGGGTTTAAACATTGTTCATTTTTGTCATCCTCTAGATACTAATGTGCTTCTCTGGAAGTTGTGCAAATGTTTTGAAAGAAGCACAAGTCAAGTTCTAGATATTCAATTTGGAGACTCTCACCCATGTCTGAAACTGGTATTACTTGCTTATAACTCCCTCTCTGCAATTTTATGATGCGCAGTAGCAGACATGGTTCACAAAAACCTTAATGGCTTTGTATACTTCCAGTATCCTTATGTTATTTATTGGCGATATAGTACAAAATCCTTCTTATCAAAAGAATAAAAGGTATATACAAGGTATATGAAATCTTCCAAAAATTGAAATAAGAGCAAGAGAGAATGTGTCAAATAAGAAAATACTAAACATTTTTTGTGTGCACTTATTGTGTAACTAAAACATAGGAGCATATCTTCACCTTCGAAGGAAAGAAGGGGAGCATCCAGAATCTGAGATGTTACCTGATATAATCTTCCTACATTAAAACTCGTTATATTTGCTTGTAGTGCACTGCTTTAGTAAACTCTGCAAGTAAAAAATGAGATACATAAACCATTAGCGTAGACATCAGTTAGCTTATAATTTTTCTTTTCTTTCCTTTTTCCCCGATTTCTATCTTAAACCAGTCATGTCACAGGATATAAATTGGCCGACAACTATAATCAACATATTTTTCTGCGTGGGGTGCATTGAAAGACGTAAATTACAACTCATTGCCTACCCTTATCTTACAAATTAGCTTGGGTATATATAGATAACCATGGTTATCTCAGTGGACACTTATCTTCCTATAAAGATCAGCTTGATACATACACACGATAATATACGTAGATGTGCTGAATTTATCAATGGCAGAGGCTGCACCAAAATCAAATGGATCGTTACGAAATAATCGCCAGGACGATGACGCCGGAGCAGCTTTTGTATTGGAGTCTAAAGGTCAGATTTCTATCAATTTAAACTCAAATTCTGAAACTATNTAGATGTGCTGAATTTATCAATGGCAGAGGCTGCACCAAAATCAAATGGATCGTTACGAAATAATCGCCAGGACGATGACGCCGGAGCAGCTTTTGTATTGGAGTCTAAAGGTCAGATTTCTATCAATTTAAACTCAAATTCTGAAACTATGTATGGTAAAAAAGGCAGCTAATTTAAAATTAAAACGTAGAAATGCATAAATAATAATGTGATAATTGAATTCCTATAGTAAAGCTACTGACGGAGAAGTTTTGGATGGATTTATAAACTGTAGGAAAATGGTGGCATGCGGGGTTTCATTTGACAACGGCGATAGTGGGGCCCACAATACTGACCTTGCCGTACGCATTCCGGGGGCTGGGATGGGGACTAGGGTTCTTTTGCTTAACTGTGATGGGGGTGGTGACTTTTTACTCCTATTATCTAATGTCATTGGTGCTTGACCATTGTGAGAAGGCTGGGCGCCGCCACATACGATTCCGGGAACTTGCTGCTGATGTATTGGGTACGTAATTGATCACGATAATAACACATGATGATGATATTTTAATGACTTTTTTTGATAGGTTGTTTTGGAAGTTATATTTTTTACACGATTTTTAGTTTTGAAAGTACTTTTAATATTTTTTATGCTTAACCGAACACGCTCTTCATGTCATGTGAAATCAGATCTGTTTAGAGGATATATTGTTTTCATTACAGTAAGACTTAACGAATTTCAAAGAGTAAAGGAATAGATAAACTCCTGCACGTTGTTCGTTTCATATGCAAATCTATGGTTTTTGTGGTGCTGGAAAAATGTTGAGTAGATTGTTGTGATGAGAAAAATCAATTGTCAAAAGATGTGAAGGAGACCGAGATAGTATATTTTGTTATAATCGTAAAATGTTTTGGTATTAAATTATTGATCAAGAATGATTAAATGAGAAAAAGTCAATTATGCTCTTTACCTTTCTTCAGAGAACCAATGAACCATAATTATCTTTAAAAAGAGGTTCTACTTAAGCATGTGCTTTTTCCACCAGTTGAAGTGAAAGAAAGAATTGATGCAGTTGCTTCACAAAAAAATGATGGATAATGCCACCATAAGGTCTGAAATAAGTGAAAATTTGAAAGTCACGGAAAAGTTCTAGCTAACCATACGACTACCTTTCTTAAATAATGTCCTTTAATTATGCTGTTTCTCTTTCCAAGTGTTCGATCTTCTTTTCAATTACTTTTTTCTTTTCCTTTTTTGTTTGTGATAAGAGTATTAATATATGAATAGAGTTTAATTACAGTTCACATCTAGTTTCCTTCTGCACATAGTTTGTTTGGTTAGAAGGTTAAGGTTCAATTTCTTTATCCTTAGAAAAAAATTCAGATGCAAATGGTACAGTAAGTGTGTGAATTGTGTATTTAAAGTTCTCCTGGACAATGCTCTCTGGGAACTCCTTTTTTCTGAGTTTTTGCTTTTATTTCTAATAGGATCTGGCTGGATGTTCTATTTTGTGATATTCATTCAGACAGCAATCAACACCGGTATCAGCATAGGAGCTATTCTGCTTGCAGGAGAATGCCTCCAGGTATAGCAATGTAGTTACCTAATTTCTTCTTGTAGTGGACAGATGACTCCAATAAAATGATCTGTTTACAGCTTACAGTGAATGGCATTAGGCATAAAATGTTATGGAAGCAGGATGTTCACTAAAGCATAATTGTTGACAGCCTAATGCATACTTGAAAGTGCAACATAAAACCGGGAGGCCTGAGGAATGTCTTCATGGGACATAATATATGTATTGACTAATTACTAAGAGATATGCCCAACAAAGGATGGTTAAAAATTCCAAAACCTACAAATATTTAACGGGTTTTATGACATTTTAATTTGTCAAAAGAATGAAACAAAGAAAATTAAAGAAAATATTTTTTTATATTTTCCACTATCCCTTGTTTCCGAATTTAGAAGATGTAATTTCCCTTTTAAAATGATGTGAGGGAAATGAATTTTCACAATCATACATATTTAGAGGCTACTTAGCTTTATCTTTTATTTTAGCTTTTATGGAGTTTAAGGCTAAGTGCACCATTTGAAATTTTCAGTTTTGTTTTTCTTCATTTCTTTGGCTGGTACAGATTATGTATTCGAACCTTTCTCCCAGTGGTTCACTGAAATTGTATCACTTCATAGCAATGGTGACTGCTGTTATGATAGCTCTCTCTCAGTTTCCAACTTTCCATTCCCTCAGGCACATTAACCTCGTGTCTCTTCTTCTCAGCTTGGGTTATACGTTCCTCGTGGTTGGTGCTTGTATTCATGCTGGTAAACGTCCTTCCAGTACTTTTTATCCTACCAAACTGCAATATTATAGAGTTAATTTTTGAATAGTTTTAGGAGTAAGCAACAAAGCAGAGATTCTGGTCTTCAATTTACCACCAAGGCAATAGAATGTTTGTTGAAGCAATGATGAGTAAACTGAACTTTCTTCATTTATTTGAAGTCGAGCATCATCAGGGATTCAATGTGATCCCCTCTGTAGCATGGACACTTCAATTAGGGTGGCGTATCCGTGTCCAACACGTGTCGGACACGAGTCGATACCGACACTTCTCGGACACTCTACCTAATCATTTTTCTTTTTATATTAGAAATATTATATATTGTTAATTCAAAAATATTAGCAAGTAACAAATAAGTGCTTGTATTCATGCTGGTAAACCTCCTTCCAGTACTTTTTATCCTAACAAACTGCATTATCATAGAGTTAATTTTTGAATAGTTTTAGGAGTAAGCAACAAAGCAGGGATTCTGGTCTTCAATTTACCACCAAGATAATCAAATGTTTGTTGAAGCAATGATGAGTAAACTGAACTTTCTTCATTTATTTGAAGTCAAGCATGTTGGAAAAAATGAATACAATGACTGACTTTGGCATAAATTTTGAGTGAGACCCGTTTAGTTATTTTGGAAGATCAAGATTGATATGTGTTCTCCTCCGTTGTGAAAGCATCGAAATCATATATTTACTTGCTAAAAATGATGCTCGAGCGAATGAAAATTGGAGCTCAAAGTAATGCATTGGAAAATATTTTGTATTGAAGGGAAATTAGTTTAAAGTTATCCCACATAGAAAAATAGATAAAGGCATGACTACTTTAAATATGATTGCACTTTAGAAGAGTGTAATCATGTGTAGTATAGAGGTTCTCTCCACGCGCGCGCGCGAGGAGTGAAATCATGGACCGAAAGGTTTCGGACCTTGAACTTGTGTGCGTGTGCGAACTGCGTACACGAATGTCGGACCAAATTGACCAAAAATTGGCCTTTAGGAGGGTCCATGTTTTGCCTTTATTTTATTTTTTCTAAAACCTTTAAAATTCTTTTAACTCCTGAAACTCATGTGATTATGCATGTGTTAATAGAGAGATTAACAGTCGGATTAATGGTGGTTA
>CAIGRF010343073.1:7892-18701 GCA_903798235.1 Fraxinus ornus
CACAATCAAGCTCCTTGTATAGAATTAAGGTTTTTCCCCATGTAAAGAGAAAGGAGGCCACCAGAATTTGGCCAGAATACACACAAATGCGAGGAACCCATCATGTAATTAAAAAAAAAATGTGTAGGACCCACAAATGTGTGTATTCTGGTGAAATTCTTTATTTACATCCAGCCCGGTTCATAGAATTAATGTATTGAAAGCATTACATATACACGTGGCAATACTGCAGTCTGCATTGGCTGCCACAAAACTGTTTTTTGACCAAGCCCATTGAATGTCTGCCACTTGTAGCTGATCTTCACATGAAATACCCATGAAATTGATAAGTCCATTTTACAATCTCGTTCTTTCTGCTAATTAATGGGTTGTTTGAAAACTTACTATTACTATTATTATTATTTTTTGTTAAGAAAACTTGGTTTTTCTTTTATGCTAATAAAGAAGTTATTGTCTGTTTGAATTTATTGGCAGACATTGCATAAGATTCTGCAGTTATTAAATTGCGAAATTCTAATTATTGGCTCATTATGATTAAATATGACAGGTTCTTGAATGCTGGAATCTTTGGGAATGGAACAGAATCTTGTCACACACTGCCACATTCAGCAACAAGAGCAGCTATGCTTGTGAGAATCAACACCCTTCTTCAAGGATATTCTGGCATCAGATTTGAAATCTTGGAAGCTATAACCAAGTTTCTTAACCACAACATCACGCCATGCTTACCCCTCCGTGGCACAATCTCAGCCTCGGGTGATCTTGTTCCGTTGTCCTACATTGCTGGTATGTTGACAGGGCGGCCTAATTCTAAGGCTGTTGGACCCACGGGAGAAACTCTAAATGCCGAGGAAGCCTTTAAACTTGCTGGTGTAGATGGAGGTTTTTTCGAGTTGCAGCCTAAGGAAGGCCTTGCACTAGTTAATGGAACGGCTGTTGGTTCTGGTTTGGCTTCAATTGTTCTTTTTGAAGCTAATGTACTCACAGTGTTTTCTGAAGTTCTATCAGCAATTTTTGCTGAAGTTATGAATGGGAAGCCTGAGTTTACTGACCATTTGACTCACAAACTAAAGCACCATCCTGGGCAGATCGAGGCTGCTGCTATAATGGAACATATTTTGGATGGTAGTTCTTATGTGAAGGCAGCTCAAAAGCTACATGAGATGGATCCTTTGCAGAAGCCAAAACAGGATCGATATGCTCTCCGGACTTCACCTCAGTGGCTTGGCCCACAAATAGAGGTCATTCGTTCAGCGACAAAGATGATTGAAAGGGAGATCAACTCGGTCAATGATAACCCCTTGATTGATGTTTCGAGGAACAAGGCATTGCACGGTGGTAATTTCCAGGGTACGCCAATTGGAGTCTCCATGGACAATTCTAGATTGGCCATTGCATCAATTGGAAAGTTGTTGTTTGCTCAATTTTCTGAGCTTGTCAATGATTTCTACAACAATGGTTTGCCTTCAAATCTCTCTGGTGGACGGAACCCAAGTTTGGACTACGGTTTCAAAGGGGCTGAAATCGCCATGGCTTCATACTGTTCTGAGCTCCAATTTTTGGCGAATCCAGTCACAAATCACGTCCAAAGTGCCGAGCAGCACAACCAAGATGTTAATTCCTTGGGTTTAATCTCTTCTAGAAAGACAGCTGAAGCAGTCGATATCTTGAAACTCATGTTGTCTACATATCTGGTGGCACTATGCCAAGCAATAGATTTGAGACACTTAGAGGAGAACCTTAGAAACACTGTCAAGAACACCGTGAGTCAAGTAGCTAAACGAACTCTAATAACTGGTGCCAATGGCGAACTTCATCCATCAAGGTTCTGTGAGAAGGATTTGCTTCGTGTGGTGGATCGTGAATACGTGTTTGCATATATCGATGACCCTTGCAGTTCAACTTACCCATTGATGCAAAAATTGAGGCAAGTCCTCGTTGAGCATGCACTTAAAAACAGAGAAAACGAGAAGAATGTTAGCACTTCAATTTTCCACAAGATTGAAGCTTTTGAAGATGAACTAAAGGTACTTCTGCCTAAAGAAGTTGAGAGTTCAAGAGTGGCCTTGGAGAGTGGAAATCCGGCCATTCCGAACCAGATTAAGGAGTGCCGGTCTTATCCCCTGTACAAATTTGTTAGAGAAGATCTGGGAACGGAGCTGCTGACTGGAGAGAGTATAACATCCCCGGGAGAAGTGTTTGACAAGGTATTCACAGCAATGAGCAAGGGACTGATGATTGATCCATTATTGAAGTGCCTCGAGGGCTGGAATGGTGCCCCTCTTCCAATCTGTTAGTTTGATAAATTTTTCACTTTCTAGTTTTTACAGCAATGGAAAATTTTCTGGTTTTTCTCTATTTATTATGTGTGCTTGAATGTAATATGTCTGTACCGTGAAATAAAATGTAAAAATTTCTGCAATTATCATGTTTCTATTCATACTCCAGCTTCACACCAGTTCTGAAATGAGGATGACTACGTGCATTTGGAACATATTGATACATCAGAAATACCGAGTGATTTGTTCGTATTTCACAAGCATTATTGGCACCTGTGTACCCTTAGAATAAAGATTGTCATGAAATCCTATGCACGATAGCGTATAGAGAGGACAAGAGCATCTCAGACTACACAGAATGAGTCGTGCCTCATTTTTTTTTGACTGAAATGTCCTAGAAATATTTGAATAATGTCACAATATAATGTCGCATAATTTAATAAATTGAGTAGAGTATGCCAACCTATACTGACGCTTTAGCACTACTCCTATAGAATATAACACAAAATTGAATAATTATTATCTTTCTTTGAAAAGTTACTATAGAATAAAGTGAAGAATGTCACTATTCCTTGCTTTGGAATCAGATTAATATTTCTCTTGTAAGATTTGTGAAGCATATTTGTTAAGTTTTAGGTATCTATAAATATAGTTTTCGTGTGTTCTATTTGATATCGAGTCTCATGTAATATGTTCTTTGTGTAATATCAAGTCTTCCCGTATGTATTCAAGATTGTTTGATTTTATGATTCTAGTTTGTCTCTTTCATGGTTTTATCTCCCCTTTGTTGTAATTTTGAGATTAATGTCCCTATTTGAAAGCCATTCTTCAAAATTTATTTTCAATTGTACATTCTCTTAATAAAAAAAATTGCATTTAACCTACTTTTTTTTGTGTTAGCTACGTATACTTCAAAAAAAAAAAAAAAAATTATAAAATTTATTTTAAAAGATGGGTCTCAAACGAGCTCTATCAAATTTTAAATTGTTTGATGTATTTCGGGCGTGTTCGGTAGAGATTAAAATTGGATTAAAATTGAAAAATTAGTCGTTATTGTTGACTGACGGGTGAGACCCAATAACGTCTATATTTTCAATTTTAATTGAATTTTAATCCCAACCGATCATGCCCTTCATACATACCAAGAAAGGAGGTAATTTTTTTATTTTTCTTATAATTTGTTATATAGAGGTTGGTAAATGATTGTGACACACCTACACAACACATTGATAAATCGCACCCAAAACTATAGACGCCGTTGATGTCCACCGTATGATTGAATTCGACGTTACATTTCAACAATTTCTTGTACATAATTGACTTTTTGGATATTTATTCCTTTGGTACAAACACACACTGCGAACCAAAAAAGAAAATTAGAAATTACGTCCGCAAATAATTTCAACCTCCAACTAACTCTACCCACCCACTCCTAACATTAGACCTATATATACACACACATTACACACCATTTCATCTGCAGCCTCGCTACTCTCTCTCCATAATCACTCACATTTCGATTCGAATCTGCAGAAAAACTAAGCAAAATGTCGTACGACGGAATTCTAATGGGAATGGGAAATCCACTTTTGGATATTTCAGCGGTCGTGGATGAAGAATTTTTAGCCAAGTACTTTCTCATTCTTCCTCAAAGTCTCTGTATCCACGTATTCGTGTACACACACACACACGTTTTTGCAGCTGAGATCTGGTGGTTTCACTTGTTGCTTTTATTGGTGGCATTTGATTTCACAGATCTGAGTCTTGTGAAAGTTCGATTTGCGTGTGGGCGTTATTACTGGTTTTTTAAGTGGCTTGTGTTTTCTGTTTGTATTATAGATCTCAGATTTGGTTTTCGCGATTCAACATGTTCGATATAGTTGTTTTGTTTTCTAATGGTAATATTGTGTCAATCTAGGTAGTTAAATTGTGGGATTTTGTTTTTGTATGACAGGTATGGTATTAAATTGAATGATGCAATTCTTGCAGAGGAAAAACACGTGCCTATGTAAGTGAATACTTGATAGTTTGCAGTTATTGAAACTTTATTTACTAATTAGGTTAGTGATTGGATTTCTTCCTAAGGATCTGCCACCGTTCTGCTGCAATACTTTCGTCATTGTTGGTGTTTATATACTTGATAATACCTGTGAATTTTCTTATGCACAAAGTTTTGAAATTTGTCACTCTGCAGTTGTAAGATATAAATTAGAAAAAAGTTGCTATTCGTAGCAGTTATACTAATATTAATTAACTTGAAATGTAGTAACGTTTTGGCTGTTTCCAAGTCAAATCTAGGAGTTTGATGCCTATTCTGCTACTAACCAGCTGCTAAACGAGCAAATTAATGCCAGAGAAGAAAAAAAATTCATGAAATTATGCAATTCATTTTGTAATGCATTTTTTGTAGATTATATATTGGTCACTGCAAAAGCTCTTCATGGAAATGATCTTGTAGTAAACTGAAGAAGAGATTAAGAAGATAGAGAACAGAAAGCTTAGCCATAGAGTTCCATGTGTGTCTTGATTTGCAGTTATGAATAATCTATTGGTTCATAATATGAAGTCATCATGGGCATTGGGCAGCACAAGCTAGCATTTTGATTGCCAGAAAGTGCTGCCAAACTTAACTTTGCCAGAAAAAATTTCCTCAAGCACAGAAATGTTCTCGTAATGATATATTATGTTTTGATTTAATTATAACAGTGGCCATGCATACTGGATTGCAAATTATTTAACTTAAGAAGTTGGCTTACTGCAATATATTCTGTCTAAATTTGGTTATTAAAAGTATTTTTTGTAGTTTTCCCTAGTCTGAATAGCTTTTTCATAGGAAAAGATAATCTTAAGGGAATTATTGATCCCTGAAACAGGAAAAGTAAATAAGATTAATCAGAATTTTTGTAGTGCATTGTTCTCTTGTCACCCTAGATGAGGTGTTTGGTTTAGCAGGAAGACCGCACCTCCGTCAGATGTTTACCTTGCAATCTAAACCTATAATATGATTCATTTCTTGTCCTCGAAAGGACGCTTCTTTTGAGCGAGCTTGTTCTTGGTCCCAAGGGAAAAATGGGATCAAAGAGCTGCTGCTTCTTCACGCTTGGGTTGGGCTCTTCGAATGGTCAACAATGGCGAATAGCAGCTGTGGTAACTGATGATTGATGGTCTTTTGTTTCCGCAGAGGAGATTTTACCTAGTAGGTAGGGATTAAGGTGTTTTGACTGTTCTGTTCTTGGAGAACTAAAGTTGCAAAAGTCAGTTTCTTCAACTGTCAGATTTTTGCCTTGCAATTTGAACCTATAATGTTGTTCCTATTGTCATGATAAATTATGTGTCTTTTTTATCTCCTTAGAGGAGTTTTTACCTGGTAGGTAGGCTGTTTTAATGTTGAATCAAATTGAAGCCCCTGTTTGGTACACATTATTTTTTTCATTCTCATTCTTCTACTCATTTTCAACCACACATTCTTCAATAAAATAATATTTTACATCACATCAATAACTTTTCTTTCATTTTCAACCACACATTATCCATTAATCTACTATTCCAGAATACATTCTTCCAAAATAATGTGGATCAAACACCCCCTAAGATAAAAATATTGTTCAAGATTCGTCAAAAAAAAAAAAAAAAAGAGATCGTGTTTTCATCAAAAAGATTGGTTACTTCATTACCACTGAAAGAACACTCTGCATGTCTCAGGTATAATGAAATGTCGTCTAAATACAGTGTGGAGTACATTGCTGGAGGTATGAAATTGAATTCTTGAAAATGGTTCATATAACTTTCTCTGTTAATATACTAGTGGGATTGTTGATGATTTCAATAATTACATAATGCAGGTGCTACACAGAATTCAATCAGAGTTGCTCAGGTATATCTGCCGTTTCTTTCTGGCTCTGAAACTCTTGTCAATTCTATACTTAAATGTTTACATAAAAGAATGAAATTCATTTTGCCATTTGCAGTGGATGCTTCAAATTCCTGGTGCAACCAGTTACATAGGCTCCATTGGAAAGGACAAATATGGCGAGGAAATGAAGAAAAATGCCAAACAAGCTGGTGTTAATGTTAGTTACTTGATTGCATTTTTAGCTTTTCCATTGTTGATTTAACCACCATTGATTTTCATCTGTCAACCACAATAAACATTCTCTTGACTTTAATCACATTATACACAGTGTATTCACTATTCACTTAAAGCCATTGTTGTCTTCATTATCACAAGTCACGACACCATTATTATGTTTTCTTTTATTCCATAATTTTTTTTTTTCTAGATCTATAACACGTAAAACTCTCAAACAATAACAATTTCTATAATAGTGGAATAATATTTCTTTTATCTCTTGCACATGGCAATGTTAGGTTCATTACTACGAAGATGAGTCTCCTACTGGTACTTGCGCTGTATGTGTGGTGGGAGGCGAAAGGTCAGTGTCATGGCTTTTGCTTAAGATTTTCTTTTCTGTCTGCCATGTAATTAAGTAGAATTGTCTTTTTAGTTTCTATTAACCCATATCTTCCAGTGCACTGAACATTTGATTTTTGTAATTTTTCAATTTGTAGAAAATTTAAATCATGGCGTTGTCAATATCATATGAGTGGTTATAAAACAACAAAGAAACAATAATATTCCACAGCTTCTTATGCATTAAAAATAGTTTGTTTCATTTTTCTGTAGAATTTATAAACAGACGTTTCAGCCATAGCAAGGGAACATGCTTTTACCGTCAAGATAATAAAAATGACTGATAGTAACACTCCATATTTAGTTATTTCGATTCAAATCTTAGCAAACCAGAATTTTTTGGACTATAATATAGTTCTTTAATTGTTTACTTTTTCTTGAACAATCAGGCCTTTCAAGCCTTAATGACCCCAAAATCTATGCGAACTAGGAACTAGAACAAAGTCCAAAACCTGAGTTGGGGGTCTTCTCAACTTGATCATGGACTCACCTGTAACGTGGGTAGGCCAAAATCAAGCTACGTCAAGTTCCTGTTGCGCCATTTTCTTTAAAAAGCTATTATCCCTCTTGCAGCAATCCCCCTCTTTTTGGGTTATACATGAAGAGTGAAGACCACTAAAATAAAAGGCACAGAAGATGAGAAAATGTAATGAAAATTAAAAACATATAACAAAAATGATTACAAATACCCGGTCGTAAACTTCAGGGCTCCGTGAGATTAGTCGAGATGCGCGCAAACTGGTCCGGACATCTACGGTTATCAAAAAAAAATAAAAATGAATACAAATACCTCAACTAGACTGGTCTGAGCGATGTTTGTACTAAGTTGGACCGAGTAAGGAGTCTCCCAGCTTCAATGACTCAATAACATGGGTGGGCCAAATCATTCAAGGTGACAATATCTTAGCTCCAAGGAACTGTGCGAATACATGTTGCAAAAAACTTTAGAATAACTTTAAGAATATTCACATTTAGCTAATGTGAATTGTTGTTTTGATACAATGTTATTATCCAGAATCTATTGCTTAGTTGGGTGTAACTGTAGCTGCTCACAATCTACTCTACCGAAGGATGCTATCTAGTTAATGTCCCTTGGCCCCACAATTTCCAAGGATTATAAATTAGACTTCTATGACCCATTTAACTGCACCAAAATTGTGGTATATAGTACACTGGATCTCTGCTGTACGAAAAGTTTTAACAGTGAATAGAAGAATGCTATCTTTAACAGAAAATACATGCTGTAGTGATTGATGGGTTACATTATCCAATGTCTTAGCTTTTGTTTACTATCCTATAGACGCCCATTTAAATCAATGCATAATCAGTTTACACTAGCTTGCTAGCATTTACATTTGGATCTTGTATAGTACTTGTGTGACTTTTAAATCAATGGATGTTTTTGCTTTTGTAATTATTTTAGTGAAACAAGTAGGTGTCAATTTGTGTAAAGCCGAAGCTGCTGGGAACTGCCTTATATTTGTTCCAAGGTCTTGGATCTTTGAGCTGAGGGCATATATTACTCTTACTAGTTTTTCAAACAAGAGAAGCTGAGACTCCCAGCTCGGTTGGGTTGGGGGTGTTGACTTAGTCACAATTGAGCTTCTCTGATGTTGCCTCGAACAATTAACGCTCCAAATGGCTCTGAGCATACTGGATTGACATTTTATGGGATATGTATTTGCAGATCTCTTGTGGCCAATTTGTCAGCAGCAAATTGCTACAAATCTGATCATTTGAAGAAACCAGAAAATTGGGCGTTGGGTATGCTTACTTAAGATTGTTTACCGTTGGCCTGAGTCATGCTCTTTATGGAGTATAAAAATGCAATTGAAACCCCTCCCCGTTGGTTTGATATTTTGTCAACTTTTCCCTTGTAGTTTGGAAGTAGTCTAATAGACCGTCATGGTATTTTTGCTGATTTTTTCCACCCCCTTCCATGTAGTTGGCTTTGTGATATTAATACTTTTATGAAATAATTATTTATCCTTGTTAATAAAAGAAATAGCACCGTGATCTAATCAGAGGATACATTAACACTGTTCAGCCAACTTAATGGGAAGAGGGTGATCTTTAGACTTTTGGAAACCACAAGAAATCTATAGGTTATTTCCCAACTACAAGGGGGTGAAACAACTCATTGTCGGAACTTCATAGAGTTAAATTGCAGTTATCCCTTTTTGCAAACCAATTAACTCGTCAATATTTTGACAGTTGAAAAGGCCAAATACTTCTACATTGCTGGATTTTTTCTCACAGTTTCCCCAGAGTCCATCATGCTGGTTGCTGAGCATGCAGCTGCAGACAACAAGGTTAGATATTAGACATTAAATTTGCGCAATTTTTTGCGGAAAAGACGCTTGTGATGTAACCTCTTTTGCCTCCTAAATATTCGTACGTCTGCAGGTTTTCATGATGAACCTTTCTGCTCCATTTATCTGTGAGTTCTTCAAGGATGTGCAAGAGAAAGCATTACCGTAAGGCCAATGTCTTTTTTTTTCAAATAATTATTGAATGTGAATTAGAGATGTTGATCAAGGGCTTGTTCTTTGGGTTTAGGTATATGGACTTTGTTTTTGGAAATGAAACAGAAGCACGAACTTTCTCCAAAGTTCATGGCTGGAAGGTAATGGTGTCTCTGCATGAGATCTGCTGACACACTGACACATTCCTTTATAATGTACTTAACAATTGGTTGCTTTTAATGACCAGACTGACAATATTGAGGAAATAGCTTTGAAAATCTCTCAGTGGCCAAAGGCATCTGGAACACACAAAAGAATTACTGTTATTACTCAGGGTGCAGATCCAGTTGTTGTTGCAGAGGATGGGAAGGTGAAGTTGTTCCCTGTAATTCCATTGTCAAAAGAGAAACTTGTTGATACAAATGGGGCAGGTACGTGATTTCACATTCTTTCTGTATTACAATGTTTTTAGAATGTAAAGAAGGGAAATACTGAATTGCGTGAGTTGTTTCTGAGAATTAATCACACAAACACGAAAAAGATTTACATGGTTAGGAGAATTTCTCCTACAATGGAAGATTTCCGTCAAGCAGCTTTCATGAAAGAATAAACTTGCAGATTACATCCCACTCACACTGAACTCACCTTAGAACATATTGGCTGAGCTTGAAAAGTTAAATTATAAGTAAATAAGTTTTAAATGAATAATTTTTTATTGATGAAAGCTGGAAATAATTGAGTTAGTTATTTTGATAATAAGGTAAGATATATGTTCAAAATAAGCAATCTTTTTTACTTAAAATAAGAAAAGCAAGTTATCCAAATTTTTGGAAACAAAAAGTTAATTTTCTTAAAGCTTGACCAAATGTGCCAGTCTCTTTTTCTTGTGCTCTCTGTATACATTCATTTTCACACCTTTGAATAATTGGATCCCTACTATGTTCTTACATATTTATAACAGCACACAAGGGAAAAGATTACTTTCAACAGAACCTCACTAATGCCGCAACAGTTCACTAGCTAAATTAACTGTCAACTGACTCTAAATGCTGTGATCCTCCACGTCATCAAGACTGGGAGCCATTTATCCTAAATTTCTAATACTCTGATCAACAAGTCCAAGAATATCGGCTCAATGCCTGTCTCTGTCCAACTCAAACAAACCTTACAGATTAGATACACCTGATGAATGTTCGTCAATTTGATTACTTTGTATTTACATTTGTTCTAGGGGATGCTTTCGTTGGAGGATTTCTGTCTCAGTTGGTTAAAGAGAAACCCATTGAAGATTGTGTAAAAGCAGGTTGTTATGCGTCAAACGTCATTATCCAGAGGTCCGGCTGCACTTACCCCGAGAAGCCCAATTTTAAATGAGGCGTTCTTTTGTATCTCTTAAATCATTGTTTGCAAGGGATTTTGATGGGACCCCGAATAATCACATTTGCTTAATTATGTAATTTGATATTATGATTGAAGCTTAATTTTTTTTCCTAAATGATGCTTCATGGCAGTCACGATGATATGAATGAAATACAAATTAAAACCCTGTTTTATACTATAAAATTTTCATTTTCATTATTCTACTAATTTTCAA
>CAIGRF010343101.1:8694-20521 GCA_903798235.1 Fraxinus ornus
GAGTCTTCGAAATTATGATAACTAAAATTCTGAAATATTATTTTTAAAAATTTCAGAAGTATCGCCTCTATTTGAGTAGATTGCAGAAAGAAAACGAGCTAATAGCCTCGTTTGGGGGGATGAAGCCATCGGACTTCTCTTCAAAAGACTCTGCTGGTAATGTTTGCCTGCATAATTCAAGCACTGCACCTCATAATAACGTTACAAATGGAAGCTATGTTGTTTGTGGAAACAAGATCCCTATTAAGAATGTTGATTCCAAAATTTGTGGGGAGGAGATGAAGATTGCTTCGGTTCAAATGGCTGAATCAAAGGAAGAACTAATTGAAGTCATAACTGATATTCCACCCCTCTTGTATGATTCATGGAATTTCGACTACGGGAATCCAAGCGAGACAATGGATTCTTGGTGCAAAACTTCCATTTTTATTTTCTCGATTTTTCTTTTTATTTCTATATATTTTTGGTGTTTTTCTTTCATGATGAGTGACTAAATAATTAGTTAGGACAAAACTATGTAACCTGGATTGGAACATTAAATTTCAATTATCAAGCCTTGCGTAGTTAATTGATTTATGTATTGATTTTACTTTTTTTAATACTTAAAATAAATCGAAGGGTGAGTTATACATTCAGACCATGTAGTAAAATTGATTTAATTTGTAAATTCGACATATTGCAATATTAGGTATTGAACTTGAGATGCGGGATTAAGTGAATTATGGTGAAACTGTGAGTCGCAGTACTTTAACTATCATATTTAATCGTTTAATCTAAGTTATCTACGATCCAAAGAAAATACTTTTTATTTGATTCATTTTAATTTTCTTAGGTAATATTAGTTTTAATTAAAAAAATTGCTTGAATTTTTTTTTCATCAAATAACAGGTAGGGTTATTTAAATTAATACTCGGATAAAATAGCCGACATGAGATGATAATTCGGACTCTTTAAATTCATTTTACTACTTGTTTAATTAATATAGTACATTTGCAATTTTACACCAATATTTATAAACATAGGGTGATCTGTCACTCAACAATTGGGATTAAAGATGGGCCTACTCTTGAGCTATTAAAGCACATTCTTCATGGACATGATCATACTAACTTTTATACCCATCACAAATTCTTCTACTGTCACAGGCCCAATCATTGAAGGGCTAAACAAATTCCAAGAATTTGGCACATTTTAAACATTAGATAGAACATGATTGAGCAACATCGAATTAAGTTATGTTCCAATAAATTTAAGGTCAAATACATGAATACTTTTTCGTAATGATGTACAGTCTGTCGTTAAAAACTGAACAATGACAACGAACCATATTAATTTTTATCTACTTTCACGACCACCGAACCCATAAAACTTAATACCTAACAAAAATAAAAATACTTTATTTGACCCCATTTTCTTGGCTTATACCTGGAATCAGTCCTTAGTAATTATTAAGAGCATCCAACCTAGTTAATCATAAGTTCTAAAGCAATAGATTAAAAAGAATGAATAAGTAGTAATAAAAAATAAATAAAATTAACAAGCATTAGAGGAGAGAGCATAAGAAGATTAAGGTAAAATTCTCCACTTTTTCTTAAATAATTAAAAAGGAATGCTCCACTTGGGAGAAGTTGCATGGAGTTCATCCTCCCAATATGTTAAAGAGCCAATCATTCTCTTTGAGCAAAATTTGCCCTTTAACCAAAAGAAGTTTTTAGTGGGCCCATTAATTTTTTAGCCATTAAGTTTCTTTTCAAAAGCCCATCCCTACCCCACCCTCTAAAAACCATGCCTTTAAACCCTACCCCTACCCCTACCCCTACCTTCTTGTTCCAAAGTTGGAACCTCATCTCGACTGTGTGTCTAAAAATAATAATAATCTGTATTATTGTATATGTTTGGTATGCTGAATTGAAAAGAAATTGACAAAATTACAAAAGAAAATTACAGTTAGGTGAATTTTCTACGTCAATTTTTACGTTTAGTATTTACGAATAAGTTTTTGCTTTATTTTTTATTTTTTTTTATACTTTATTTGTAAGCTTGAAGGTTTGTGACTTAACATTTTCTTTTGGTGCAACAAAAGATCCTACTAGAAATAGGAATCATGTAAAAAGTTTAAATAAGCACAAAATTAACAAAACTGCTTTCTAGAAAAAGATAATAGACATTAATGGAGTAACATAATAAAGTGGAGTTGTTCATCCACTTTCAAAGTTCGGGTAAAAGTTGTACTTTAAGTTGAATTTGTGTCTAAATGTCATCGTGGGTGGAAAAACACATTATATTTGTACAAAACGCAAAATTCTTAAGATGTAGAGCGTGTTCGGTATGACTTAAAATTCAATTAAAATTGAAAATATGGTCGTTATTAGGTCTCGCTCGTCTAATAAAAGTCAACAATAACAATTAATTTTTCAATTTTAATCCGATTTAGTCTCTACTGAACACCCGTAATAAGGTTTACTTTCTAAAACGAAAAATATTTCTTTTTTGCCTCTTTATTTGGATTTTGATCAAATATGGAGCACCGTGGTCAGGCCATAAAAACAAGCCAATGAAGCATTATATAGCTCAAGATAATTACTTTGTCCAAACTTCAAAAATTTGATTAAAATAAATATACTTGTAAAGTAAGAGTTTTCATTCCTTTTTTTATTTTTTTTTTTTTATTAGANCATATTTGACTATTTGAGAATAAAAGATTCAGATTTTAAATCTTAACCAAACATTATATTAATTCTTTGCAACTGTTTTAGGTTACGATCCCTTCTCTCAAGTTTCGTACTGAAATCGTGTCACTTTAAAGATACGTCTTGAATGGTGAAATCAATATTATATTAATTATATGGGCTCCGACATACTAAAAGGATGGGGATTAACCGACTTGAAGTGGAGCTAGACTAATTGATTATCGTTAATTGGCTAAGGGGGAAGGTTTGTAGTATTTGGTATTTAGAGGATTACTGGGAAGAAATACAATACCTATTGTCTATAATCTCATGTACAGTTTAGCACATATATCGCGAGGATAATTCGGTAGCTGATATCCTATCGAAGTTGGGAGCATCTTGTGTTTCATAGATCTGGATGAATTCTATCACAATCTCATCATCAGTTAGAGGAGCTTTGCGTATAGATAAACTAGGCATTCCTAATTTAAGAGGTTTTTCTCCTCACAGTTCGACTTTAAATCTCCCAATGTTATTTTAGATTACAAGGAGTTTGGCAAAAAAATAAAAAGTTTTGTTGGTTTTATTAAGTTTGTAACCACGGTATTCCTCTACCACAAGTGATATTCTATTAATACGAGCAAGCAGCTCATTTCAAAAAAATAAAAAAACCATTATATTAATTACATATTTCTATTAAATGCATAAAAACACATGCAAGAGTAAATTGAGTGAAAAAAAAAGGATGAAGTTTTATTGAAGAATCTTGTCGTAACTCCATTCAAGTTGGAGAAAAAAAATTGTTTATTAGGGTTGAAGCGTGAGTATCACGCTTCAACAACATGGAGACAACAATGATAAGAGACATAATGTCCCACGTTAATTCCCATATTAAAGCTTTTGCCTTGAGCATTTTGTAAAGTTAATCTTAATGTGGGGTTTTATAATGGAATTCTTCATATAATTAGCACTAAACATTTGGAAGGTGGGCCTCAACCTACCAAGTACACTAGAAAATAATGAAAAATGTTTTTATATTGTGTGAATGATTGGCCAAAGGTGCTTAATTTCTAATTAGGGTTCCTAACTATTGTTTCGTAGGTTGTTGGAAGCTTCTTGAAAATATAGGGTTGGCCAAAGGTGCTCAATAAAAAGGTTCCCTAATGACCACTTGTGCCTCGATTATTTGCATGTTTCAATTTTACTTATAAGTAAATAAATATATTGAAAAATAAGTTATCTAAATATGTTCGGAGTTTTTAATTTCTAGGCTCAACCACCTACTCTTCGTTCGAGGAAACATCTTTCAGTCCATATTTGGTACACATTAAATTTTCATTCTTATTTTTCTACTAATTTTCAACCACACATTCTTGAATAAAATAATATTTTTCATCGCATTAATAAATTTTCTTCCTTTTTCAACCACACATTCTCAATCAATCTACTATTCCGAAATACATTCTTCCAAAATAATGTGGCGCAAACACACCATTATTATGTTTCTGAGATGGCGAAAAATAGTGCTTTAGATTAAATGATTATAAAATTATAGTCGTTCTTTGAGAAATCAAATGAAATAGCATTAAGGGAGAGAATAATATTTTCCAAAGTTGAAGTCAACATTTTTCACATATTGTATTTAAAAATAAATACTTTTTTAATAATTATCAACATAATTTCTAAGCATGTTGAAAATTCGTCCTAAACACATTCCATGTACGAAAGTATAAATAGTGATACATTTAAAATAATATATCAGTTAAACAAGATATATGCTTGCCTTTTCATAGAGAATTTTGTTCAATAATTTTGGATCTTTTTTTCCTTATGCTATACACTAGTGTAAGGTGATTCACTGATTTGATAACATTAAATTTTTTTATTGATGATTGGGAATAATTTCCAAATTATTTATATTTATATGCATTCATCTAATTACAGTCTTATTTATTATTTATAGGTTGTTTGAAGATTCTTGAAAGTATAGGGTTAGATTTAAGATTTAGAGCATGTTTGGCTAAGCTTAAAATTCAATTACAATTGAAAATATGACCGTTATTGGGTCCCACTCGTTTAATAAAAGTCAACGATAATGACTAATTTTTCAATTTTAATCCGATTTTAATCTCTATCGAACACGCCCTTAATGATTTACATACTTGAAAGATTGAGTTTTTAAGAATAGGTTAAAATTTTATGACTTTATGCACAATTTAATTTAATATTACATACCAAACACGTCTTGAACAGATGAGAAATTAGGAAAGAGAATTTTTTTTCCACTGGACTAATACATAGAAGAAAAACATCCACAATTTTTTTTATATATAAAAAAATAAATGGACTTAACCCCCTTTCTCCACCTCTTATCTTGAATTATATGATTTTAACACAAGAAAGTGACATCATAGTGCCAACTGCCAAAAGTGCTCCTTAACAAGGTTCTTTGTCAACAAGTTGTACCTCAACTATTTCCTTAAATCAGTGTAAAGCCACTAAATAAATTTGCTTTAACATTCCTTGAGGAAATATCTTTGACTATGCTTTTGATGAGGTGAAAAAAATAGTGCTTTTGAAGATAAATGGTTTTACACAAATATGATTCATGCTCGTGAAACAAATAGAGATAGGTAAAAATTTTATGACGATTTTCAACATGATAGTAACAGTCATATTGTGTCTTGATATTCATTCGTATAGAGCAAACATAGGTGGATACACTTTTTTCATGTTCCAGCTTCATAAAGGTTAAACTCTAAACAAACCTTTTAAGGTTTTTCAAATGTCACTTTCGTGATAAATACTCTTTCTTATAGGAAGGTTGAGAGGATTTATTCAACACTATGCCCAATATTTTACCATGTTGTGCTGTGTTTATAATGTCCATGATCAAATTTATCGCCATATATTCAGACAGAATGATTGCTAACGTTTCGGACTTCATGCAAAAAAAATTTAGTTGCCCAATTCGAATCAAGTACGAGTTTAAGATTAGCTCATTATATGAACTAGTGCAATGAAAGTTGTAAGTTGTGTTTGATACAACGACCAATAGGGCGTGTGCACATGTCCATGGACCGTTAACTACACGGATATACCGTCGCCGCCAAATATGCTTTGTTCTCTTCTTCCCTTAAAAAACCACAAACTCAAACATTTTTAAACTCCAATTCTCAACTCTCTCTCTCTCTCTGCTACTCTACTATGTGTATACAAAAATAAGTATACATATATATACACACTATTGTGTATCCTTCTGCAGTCCTAGAAACTACTCATTTGTCTTTTCTGCCCAGAAATCTCAACTTTCTTGATGGAGACTACAGGGTTTTCTTCTCCGAGACCCGATGCTTTTCCGGCAGGTCTTAGGGTTCTTGTTGTTGATGATGATCCCACCTGGTTGAAGATTCTCGAGAAGATGCTCAAGAAGTGTTCATATGAAGGTTCTCTTTGAATAAATTTATCAGTTTTTCCAGTGATTTTGATATTATTTTTATTATATGGTTTACCAGTGAAATTATCTTCTTCTTTTTCATGTGTTTGTGCTAGTTATTTACTGTGGATTATCTTCTTGACATATTTGTTCATAATTAATTTTCATTTTTTTGGTTCTTTTGATTTTGGGGGGTTTTATTTTAGTGTTATACTGAGGTTTTGAGTTGGTTTACGGGACATTATATCCGAGAATTTATTTATTTTTATTTTATTTTTTATGATTGGTACTGTGCAAGAAAAATAAGCTAAAATTTTATTTATTATACTGTCCCATTATATACCGAAAACACACTTCACATACTGATTTGTTGTGATAGCTTGTAGACTGCAACTACGACTTTGCTTCATGTTAGAATTGAATTTTTTTTATTTTTTTTTTCAAGTTATCTTGTTTATAGTATGATGGTTCCTGATGAAGCTCAGTGATGAGATATAAATTTTGAGCTTAAGTACCCTTGTGCAATTGTGTAATGATACTTAATTATGCCGTACTGATTTGTTGGTTGATTTAATTTGAAACGGAATGATTTTCGTATCTCTTTTCCGATTTTAGTCTCGACTAATTCACAATATTGAATGGCCAATTCTTTCTACTCGAACTTTACATGATCAACAAGCGATGAGAACCAAGAATCTTTCCTGTTCGACCCAAAATCGAGTTGTAATACACTATATAGAATCCCTGCTCGACCCAAAATCTTTCATTTGTTACTTCCGGTGAAGATGTTTTCTGGAGGTTCTATGTCAAACGTCTTAATCTCTCGATTAATCATTTAGATACGAGTGTCCCTAAATCTGTTAAAGGTTTCTTTTGGAATATTAGAAGTGGGAGTTATTTCGAGTCTTGATCAAGAGCCAACGTGTATGAAGATGATGAACTCTAGGGATATACTTGAACTTATTGATCACTTCCTTTAACGTCCATGAATGAACAACACCCACATGGACTATCTTGAGCTGTAAACATTAGTTTGTCCACTATTTATTTTTGATAAGCATATCTTTTGCTTTGTTAACGAGTATCGAGGTGGCCCCATACGGACTCAAAATCATGATAGTAGGCACCTATTTGTTTCTTCTTCTTCTTTTCCCACTTCATCGCTGTGAATTGACGCTGTATCGTGGTTCTGTTTCTAGAAAATTCTTAAGATCATCTAATCTGAGAGCAGAACACTGTGTATTCGTCGAAAAGTCGCCAATTTATGGATGCAGTCTTCAGATTCATGCCAGTATACCGAAAATATTTATGCAGTATGACACTGTACTGAAAGGTTCTCTTTCAGCATGGAAATGATTAAAGCATTACTCATAATCTTACCATGTGAGCATAGTACCTTCTATTTTTCTGCAAGTGAACTTCATAAACAGTACAATATTATACCCCATGTATCTAACGGTGCGAGAAGAGTGAAGAGGGTTTTCTTCAGCAACTTGTATTTGAACTTTTAAATTTTGTTCTTTGACGTTTTGAACGACACGACATCGGCGACCATTTCAACTGCTTTTTCTTTTTATTTTGGGGGGAGCTTCAGTAACAACATGTAATCTTGCAAGAGAGGCTCTGCACCTGCTCCGAGAAAGAAAAGACGGATTTGACATTGTAATCAGTGATGTCAATATGCCTGATATGGATGGTTTCAAGCTTCTAGAGCATGTCGGGCTAGAAATGGATCTTCCCGTTATAAGTGAGTATTCTTGTTGCCTGTATATGTTTATGCATTCGAATTAAAAGTATCTTGTGTTTTCTTGTCAATTCTACTGTTGATAGAAAATCAATGAACCTATGCAGTGATGTCTGTTGACGGAGAAACAAGCAGGGTGATGAAAGGGGTTCAACATGGTGCATGCGATTATCTTCTTAAGCCGATAAGAATGAAAGAGCTTCGAAACATATGGCAACATGTATTCAGAAAAAGGATACACGAGGTGAGAGATATTGAAAGTCATGAAGGCCTCGAAGAAATTCTGATGATGAGAAATGGTATGGATCAATCTGACGATGGCTACTTGTTTTGTGGAGCCGATCTGATTACAGGAAAGAAAAGAAAAGATGTTGACTACAAGCAGGACGATAGACAATGTGGTGATCCGTCATCTGTTAAGAAAGCTCGGGTGGTTTGGACTGTCGATCTTCATCAGAAGTTTGTGAAAGCTGTAAATCAGTTTGGATTAGATAGTAAGTTGCTCGTTTCTTCGCATTCGTCCATTCTATCTTAAATATGGCTATTTATTTTTCGTTCTCACCAAAGCACTTGTTAATGTTTGACAGAAGTTGGCCCTAAGAAAATACTCGACTTGATGGGAGTGCCCTGGTTAACAAGAGAAAATGTTGCTAGCCACTTGCAGGTAAACATTATTCTACTTCTTTCACTATTACTGACTTGAAGGTATTGTCTGATAAAAAATCGTCTTTACCCGTTTATACTGTCTGCGTTTCACTTTACGTAGGAATAAGATGATCGAGTCTTCGAAATTATGATAACTAAAATTCTGAAATATTATTTTTAAAAATTTCAGAAGTATCGCCTCTATTTGAGTAGATTGCAGAAAGAAAACGAGCTAAAAGCCTCGTTTGGTGGGATGAAGCCATCGGACTTCTCTTCAAAAGACACTGCTGGTAATGTTTGCCTTCATAATTCAAGCACTGCACCTCATAATAACGTTACNTCATAATTCAAGCACTGCACCTCAAAACAACGTTACAAATGGAAGCTATGTTGTTTGTGGAAACAAGATGCCTATTAAGAATGTTGATTCCAAAATTTGTGGGGAGGAAATGAAGATTGCTTCAGTTCAAATGGCTGAATCAAAAGAAGAACTAATTGGAGTCATAACTGATCCTCAGAAAAGCAGCAATTCAAGAACCGGCCTCAACCACTCTTTCGGACAAATTGGTTCGGATGTGAGATACGAACCTAAGATCCCGGCTCAGTTTTCTTGGACAGAAGTTCCACCTGTTCAGTTCAAGCAAGATCATAAGCCACACTTCCAGTCGCAATCTTGGAGTGCAGAGGTTCGACCAGTTCAGTTCAAACAAGAACTCAAGCCTCATTTCCAGTCCGAGAATAGTTTCAGTCACCTTCCACTGTGTAGGAATCACATCCAAGTGGATTGCACAGAACCGATTCTTTCCCACCATCCGATAGCTTCCACCAACGAAAAAGATAAACGAGCAGACATCAAGCCTAACTGCATCAAAAGCAGAAGCCAAGGTATCGGGATGGTAAATCCAGTTGAAAGTAAAGCTGAGTTGTTTTCTGTCCAATCCAAAAGCCATTTGCCAGTCTGTCAAGAATATGAGCCGATTCCACGTTCTATCTGGAACACGAAGAATCACAGCTTAGAACAGATTCTACTTAATGATATCGACTCTTCACAGAGAAGCCTAATCCTTGGAACTGGATCAGGTATCAGATTGTGGGACGAGGAATTGCAGGGTTATTCTCCTCAAGGTGATTTTCATCCACAGAATGCAGGCTGTGAGAATATAGAATCTTTTGCTTACAGTAATCAAGAGCTCATTGCTGATATTCCACCCCTCTTGTATGATTCATGGAATTTCGACTACGGGAATCCAAGTGAGACAATGGAATATCCTGTAATAGACCAAGGTCTATTTATTGCCTGAGCTTTAATCAGTAAATTTGCTTGTTAGATATCATCAATGATGGTAGGCATCTTTCTAATATTCAAGTTGCCTAGCTTGTAAAGGAACTATTAAGCATGTACCCCAAGGTGATGGTAAATATTAAGCATAATAAGGAAGCTTCTCAAGAACTTCTACTCTCTCGTCTTCGTACATTAAGCTCAAAGTGCATAATGCACGGAATCAGGCTCACTTAAAGCGAGACAAACAAAGTTTCTTTAATTGAAAGTTACAGATCAATGTATACTTCTCAAACTCTGTATATGCAAAATGCTGTGTTCCAAGTGTTTTCTTTGCTTGCCTAAGAACATGTAGCTGCATCTAATGATATGGGAAAAACTAAGAAAACTTGAACATTGGAAGAGACATTTCCATTATAAACAAATTTCTGGCAATGATGGTGCAATATTAAACTGGTAAACCCTCTGCACTCGTATGGCTATAAAATACACGTAGGGTTTAGAAGAGCAAATCCGTCTATTCTTTCCTGCAATGTTCTTTGAATCACCCGTCTTCACTAAAAGCCTCCAAGGTGGTCATGAATCAATACTCTGGACTCCGGATGCTTCCTTTTCTTGAATTTAGGAGAACAAGGTTTTACCGTTGGCATCTGCAAAAAGATACATGTGTAAAGGCAAATTGGACTCTGAAAGGCCTGTTCTCTTTACCATTTTCAAGTCGTTGTCTGTTTTCGATTTTCCAAAACAGTGAAAACGTGTTTTCTTTCCTATTTTCGAAAACGCATTTTTGTAAACAAGCTAAATTTTTTTTAAAAAAAACCCCAAAACGACAAATTTGTCATTTTGGGTGTTTTCAATTATAATCAAACCAAATTTTCAAAACGCGTTTTGAGTGTTTTTAAAAAAAAAAATTCAAAACGCCAAAAATAATACATTTTCAACAATCTCAAAATGAACACACAAAACACAAATCTAAAATGAATTCAAAACTCAAAACACAAAACTGAAATACAAAGAGAACAGCCTGAGTCTCAATTTCAAATTCTCTTCTGGTTCACAACCACACAGAAATTTGGAATCTATGATAAGTCACAAGACCTATCATCTACCCAATACTGCTAAGCAAATCAGGACATTTCTTGTGTTCACCTATCACATAGCAGAATGTCATTGTAAATATCACATTTGTCATCAAGCCTTACTCCACCGACGTGATATTACTTTATAAACTTAAAGAACAGCTAACTAGTAGATTGAAACAAGATCGACACGATGCCTCATTTTTCAAATTAGTTGGTGATTCTGTTTTATGAAAGACCTTTGCATTTGGTGTACCGTTAGATGAAGTGAAATGCCGCAAATCTTTATTGTTACCTGCCGCTTTCACCTGCACAGAAAAGTTGGCATATTTTCCAATCAATAAAAACATCACAAAACTTTGTTTTATTCTCTCTGAAGCAAGTGTATGGAACATGATTCCCAGACAACTTAAATTTATAGGAATTTGTCATAAACTTTATTCTGTCTGAAGTAGCATCGGCAGAAAGGAACATTATAAATTTCGAATATAAGAGTGACTGCATTTGACTTCCTCTTTACATTTTGCTGCTCTTTCTTCACTCTTGAAGCTGAAAGAACTAGACAAAGTTAGGCATCTTGCTTCATTTCGCCATGTACTTAAAGATTTAGCCCCTGTTTGACAACCATTAAAACAACTCTTTTTTTATCAAATTTATTTTCAATCACGCGTTCTCACAATAAAATATTCTACACCACGTGAACTCTGTCAATTAGACCGAATGAGGCTGAATACCTTTCCCATTTGAGTGCTTTGATTAAATAGGAATTGTGTACAAGCTAAATATGGTAACTAGACTAATTACAGTAATTACAATCAATTATATCGGTATTGATGCTAAACGTGATTTCCGTGATCTTTGTCGATCTTTCAATCTCGTATTAACATCTCCCCTCAAATTGATGATGGTCGATCAAGAAGCATCAATTTGCTGACAAGAAACTGATGACGCTGTCGTGTCATTGCCTTAGTAAAC
>CAIGRF010343212.1:6013-21386 GCA_903798235.1 Fraxinus ornus
TATATTTTAATTTATTGTGATTTCACTTTGATTTTATTGGTATTTAAATTTGTAGTAGATATATTTAGTTTGTTTTAGATTTATTGCTAGGAAGATATAAATATATATTGAATTCAATGAATTAATGTCATAAAAGTAGACATACAAAAAAATATATGACGAAATCGGCGGTTTAAAACCGGACCAAACCGTTAGGTTTATGTATGAGTTTTTTTTTCAAACCGTTCAAAATGGTGTGGTGTTGGGTTGGGTTTTTTCTCAAACCGGTTTAAACGATTTGGTTTGAAAATTTGTCAAAAATCGCTAAAATCGAACCGCTTACGCCCCTACAAGAAATTACCCACAAAAAATGGACATAATACACATGTGGGCCCCCATTTTTTAGCAATATTTAATTCATGTGGGCCCCGCCTCCTCTTGTGAGTGAAATTCAAATTTCTGTAGAAAATTTGTTTTTTTTTTTCCTTCTGTACTTGCAGCTTTTTCTATCATTTGTGGATTCCTCAAAATGTGTCCTCAAAATGTGTAGATAAAAGTGATTTCAATATTTATAAACTGTATATAAACATGAGCCAAACACATGCTAGTGTGCATAGGAAAAGGTCCCATCCTCGAGAGTCGAAGTGTCCAACGGTGTATTGGTAAGCGCAATAAATACCGGATTAAATGCCAAGTGATACCTCTTTACAATCACACACTTCAAGTCACGTTAAAGGATGAGACCGTATTGACCATTGTCCGTTTGATGTGACTTTTTCTTTTCGTTTTGTATTATATAAAAGAGTTTTTGAAAAAAAAAAACCACCTTCATTTTTTGTTTGAACTCATTTTTAAAAGAGTAATACTATTTATTAAAATGATGGAACATCGATGATGTGATAATTCATTATTTATCACATTTTTCTTTCTCATAAAAATTGAACTATCTAATCTAATAATTTCACATAAACTGTCATATCACCGATATTTCATTATCACAATGATAAATAGTATTATTCTTTTTAAAATCACTTTCTATTCCGAAAGTGCTTTTAAACGAAATCGCATAGAACTAGCTTCCTCTAAAAGCTCTTTTAAGTTTTAACTACTAGAAGCGCTTTCATAAAATTAATTAAATGAGTCCAAAAATAGCTTTTGAACTTCAAAAACTCCCTTTGACTATTTAAAAGTTATACCAACGAGCCCATAACTATATTTTCTCAGCACTAAAAAAAAAAAAAATTAAAGCCATAGTACTCCTCTAACAAAATTTTATGTCTACCTTGTTTCGGTGATTCTTGTAATAGAATGTAAAAACTAGCGACTATTAAAAATAGATTCTGGGCACGGGGGGACACAAATGCTGGAATAAAACACTCCCAATTCTTCAGATCTGGCATCTTATACAGATTAAAATAACAGAAGTTTTTCCTTAAATACGCATAAATTCTCTCAATTTTTCTTATTTTTTGATTGTCATTCAGATGATGCACCATCCTAAATTTCCGAACTGATGATGGGAAAAGTACAAAAAACTACTATGCTATTACAAAAATTAAAACTGAATCAAACTGACCAAGGGATTGTTGCACAACCGTATTTCCACTCTTCTTCTTTTCCCATTCCTTCTCAATGGCTCGGGGAATTTTCCTCATTGCCCTTAGTTTTGCCCCGCAGCATATCTGTAAAACCACCCCTCATAATTCGCCTAAATCTCGTGTCTTCAACTACGGGCTGTGAATCAGGCTTCGGGGACTCAATTGTCTCTGGTGGTAACGTTCCTAGTTCGTCACTTTCCTTTCTCCCCAGAAACCCACTTTCACCAAAGAAATTGGTAACAGATGATGCAAGCCCAATGTGAGCACCCATCACCTTACTAATAGTATCAAATGTTCCACCTGATCTTTCCCTCAGAATTATTTCAAGAGCTTCCTTGTGTGCTGGATCGAGAGCATCAGAGTCTTTCAATAGATTCTGTATTGCTGGTAAGAGGAAATCCCTAACACAGGAAGAAGAAAGGTCTGCAGAAAGAAACAAAATCAATAAGCACCAACAGAGTCCACAGCCTAAAAGTGTGAGCACGCGCGCACAGCAATTAAAGATTTCAGAAAGAAGCAAACCTGTTGCATCAAGAGCACGAATGGATTCACAAAAAGCATTTGCTCTTTCTCTCCGGCGCAATAAATCATTTGAAGGGGTTGGTGAGGCCGTAAATTGAAAAATCTTGGACAAGAGATGTACGCACAGTTAAAGAAACAAATACTTCACTAGTAGGAATATGAATGAAAGAAGTGTATTCCTAATTGTGAAATAAAAACCCAAATGGAAACAAATAAGAACCACCAATAAAAAGGTTCAAGGATATATTCTCGTAGCCTATCTGTTGTATGTGGTACAGCCAAAGCCAGTGCACGAACCACAGCAATGGTAGCTTCAACTGATCCATCTTCAAGAAAAGCATCCATTTGAATCCTTATCTTGTCAACAATCTAGCAGAAAACATTTTTCAGTCAACTGATACATAAAAGCTCCACCCAGTCAGCAAAACCTTGATTCTAAATGTACATACCATATCACTTTTAAAATGCTGTGCTACAGCTCCAAAAGCATCGATGCTGGCATATTTTACATTTAGGTTTTGATCAGAACCAAGAGTTACAAGAGCAGGCAATACATGAGTTGAGGCAACCTTTGCATCTATATACGGCACCTAAGAGACCAAAAATCACAGCATTAAAAGCAACCATAAATTTAAAAGGAAATGACTGATATTGAAAAGTAAAAAGGACTCACGATGACTTTCAAAAAATGGGCTGCACTGATTTTCAAATTCATGTCAGAACTTACAACCAATTCCCAAAGGATGTTAAATATCATACTATGATGTTCTTCAAAGATGCTGCATCGTGGAAATACTACAAGTTAATACACGAATAACGCGATGACATAATTTCAATGATTTGAAAAATAGTCCGACTACACCAACCAAATAAAGCGGACAGAATTGACAATCTCATGCTTTGCTGGCTGACCTTCCAATCCAGAACTTCGAACCAACAGGTTCCTCAAGTACTGGGTCAATTCTTTGTGCTTGCTTGGGTGTCCTAGCACACCTGCCAGCAGAATTGGTAGGACACACATTGTAGCAAGTCTCTCGGCCACTAAAGTTTGGGGTCTCAAACCTGTCATGATGGAAGAAACAATACCTATAAGATAGAGCTTTATTATTAAATACCAGTATTGGTAAATTTTCAGAAAACCATTGCCTCTTATTCTCGACTGCACAGTGGATGGGAAGAATTTGAAATCAGCATTTTCACCAACTGCTACCAAGAACACGGGAAGCATGATGTGTGTCAAATAAGATTCCCCAAACTGCTGAGCTATCAACAGCAAAATCTGCAGAAATTACCAAACCTTGAATACTTCAGAAAATAAGAAAGAAACATCCAAGAGAAAAAGAAAATAAGGAGATGACATGAAAACAAATCACCGAAATAAAAATCCTAGGGTGACCAAAGTACCTTGGTAATTCTATTTCTTAAATTATCTTCCTTCTGGGGCAATAGAGACGCCAACCGAATCAAATTGGGAAAACATTCAATATGCAGCCACTCAAAAGTAGGCCACGCCACAAATCCCCTGACCAAAAATTGTTAATATATAAGCACCAACTGCAAACGAAAAACACTGCTAATCCATAAAAACGATACGTTTATATAGATGTTCATGTTAAAAGAGGCAGTAAGGAAGACCACTAGTTAAGCTTACCCTGCATAGAGTTCAAGCAAAGACTCAGTAAATGATATTCCTGTGGAATCTGCAACTTCTGATGAAAACGGACAAGTCTTGACAGCTTTCTGGTGAACAAATGGAAGTAGTTCCACAAGCAAGCGCAAAAGAACATCAATGTTCCAACGTTCTCTTTCACCTAAAACACGAAGTTGTGATTCAACAGATCCTTCAACTCCTGAAAGAGGTGGACAACGCTGGACGAAACATCATGTCAAATACATATTGTGCAAGAATTACTATAATTAGAGACTATACACCCATACCTGAGCAGAACCCAAGATATGAGAGAGTAAAACTTGCAGAACATGATCCAGCTCGCTTCCCCAATTTATTAGAGGAGGAACTAATTCTTTAATTGTAGTTTCAACAACTACACCAGATGGATCACAAACCAATTGAAACATCAACTCCTCAACCTATCAACAAGCAAGAGAAAGGAATTGGAGAAACCTTTTTTTGTAAGTTATCGCATTATGACCAGGGGAAATGCTCCATTCCCTGGATCACGGAGCTTACATTGTATAGAATTCTGTCAAGTCAGATATCTTCTCCATGATTGCCTCGAAGCATATTTAGTGAGGCTGACCTTGAAATATTTGTCAGTATTGGGGAAGAGTGGCAACAACAGGGCCAGATTATGAGCAGCAGCCTCCCGAACCACTACAGCAGAGTCCTCAATGAGCTGTTGCACTATAGATAAGATGAGAGAATCACGGATCTCAGGCCGTACAAATTCTGCAAGCTCGCCACATGATTGAGCAACAAGCAGCCTACGTTCTTCATACATGTGATTGATCTACATGCAATTGAATCAGAAATCAGACTCTAGTCTTCGCTCCTAAAATAGAAGAAATGACAATGCCAGGAAAGTCACAATCAGTCTTACTTGTTCCCAACATTGGGGCAGCAATTCTGTTTCTGTTCTCAGCTGTCCGACATTCTTGGAAAGAGTAACACAAGCCTAAAATTATCGAGAAAATTGTCAGAAGATGCTGTTGAAAGAGATTAAATTCTATTTTCTTCACTTTCAGAATCTTACATCCATTATAATTCGTCTCTGGTGCTCATCTGGACGCTTGATTAAGTTAAATAATGTATGGGTCAAAGAATCTCGCATGGCACTATCTGGATGGCGCTCAATCGCACACATTATCAGAGGAAGAAGCTCCTACAGTAGAAGAAAACCAATCACATGCATGACAACCACAAGTATAGAAGTGAATCAAGAGTTGCAGTAACCTTTAGTCCCAGCAAAAAGATATTTTTAGTAAACATACACCAAGATAGAGTGGCAAACCTCTCGATGTTGGATTAAAACATATGGTACAATTTTAGGCAATGCGTCTGAAAGTATCTGAACAGTTCCCAAACCCTGACAAGGAAATAGTAGTTGTAGATGTTAGTTTGAAGTGAAAATTGCTGGTAAATAGTCACAATTAGAATGTTCTGAAGCATGACAAGTTCTTCCAACCTTTTGAGCATTTGATTCAGTATCGAGATTTTCTGATTTCGAAAATATGCCATCAGTTTCTGAGGGTGGTTTTCCATTGTGCTTGAGGAAATTTTCAGCTTTTTCAAGAATTGTATTCTCGTCTGAGGAAGTTAATATCCCTCCTGGCACTTTCTCAGGTTTGCTGGTTGTGACATCAGACTCCCATTTCCCCATCACCTGAGTATTGTTGCCTAGTAAATCTGCCGATGAGGCATCAACTGTAGATGGCAAAATATTATTTACTTGTGATTTATCAACCTCATCTACTGTCTCTTCACTCCCTTTCTCTTGCTTGATTGACTGTACAGATTCAGTAGACACAAGATGTTTGGCCTTCAATCTCTCTATTTCATTCTGAAGCAGTTTTATTTCTTCAGACTGGTTCTCTAAGGACCATGATTCTACCTGTGCAGAGTCACTTGTCAACAAATTCCGTCCTGAACAAGCTCCTTCAATTTGCATTTTTAGTGAAGTTATTTCAGCTCTACAACCATTTAGTTCTTTCATTTGACTCTCTAAAGTCTGCTTTAAATCCTGGACCTGAGATACATACAAGATACTTGTATAAAAATGAACATAACATGTGAAAACCTGATCCTGGAGAAATGATCAAAGAAATTACCAGATTTTCTCTATCATTTATATCTTTTTGTAGCACCTCCAAGGATTTTTTCAATGCCGTGGCTCTTGCATCAGAGACGCCCTTGCTTTTTAGCAAGGACTGGTTATCATTTTTCAGCCTATCATTTTCTTTCAGCAAAGGTTCAAGCATACCTATTCTCTCCTGCAGCATATGGCAGCCAGCAGCATGAACAATTTGTTGAATTTCACCCTTCACAAAAATGAATATGCTACTTGAACCTCTAAGCATTGAACAGTCCTCAGAAACTCAAAGAGAAATATTTTCAAGCACTTATACTAAATAACATGTGATACATCAAGTGCAGTTGCCACAACAGGATGTACTTCCGCACTCAACAATGGGACTGGATCCCAAAATTAAGCAATTTTTTGGATTTCCCCTCTACATGAAGATTCAAAAACCGGGGAAAAAAATTAAAAAATAAGAAAGTGCAGAAGCCACATCAAGTTGCTCTAAGGATCAAGAATCTAATCTATGTTAAAGAATCACTACCTGACAATCTTTTAAACCATTTTAATTCTCTAACATAAGTCTAACTGCTTCAGAATTTTTTAACCCAGTGCACTGGAAATTTACAAAAAACAGCATCCTGAATCTTAATATATACTAATATTACATGAAAGTCAAGACTGTTCAAAATCATCTGAAATTTTGATGATTAGAACTCTGCAAGTTAAATTGAGCACCAAGAGTTGATTGCCAACTCCAAAGTGAGTTAAACTAATCAGAAAGCAAAATCTGAAACCTAGTAAGTGGGAAAATCAAAATGATTAACCAAAACGCGGCAAAGACAAACTGTATCGTTCGAGTCACAAAAAATTAAATAGAACAGACTACAGCAGAAGTACAAAACAAAAGGGATGGCTGAAGTAGGATTGAATTTAATACTTTGGAGATGAGCACTAATTGTTTCAAATTTATCAAATTGCATCAACTCATCTCTTTTCACTTCAAGCAAGAATGTAAAGTTCCCCATTCCATGAATATTCAGTAAGTACCTCAGCAGCCTCTGTTGTTGATAACAGGTACTTGTAGTAATAACGACGCAGTGCATCTGGAACACATGCAGATGAGTTTTTCCATGCATCCAGATTCTGATTAGTGACCTGTTATGTGGGCAAAGAAAATACTACAACAGTTAAACAATATGTTCATGCGCACATGAAAAACAGTATGTTCACCCAAGACAACTATCGCAAGAAAAACTTCTTAAAGAGAAAATTATCCGGACAATCAACTAATAAGATACAGGTACTCAGCTACTTTTGGATAATGAAGACCAGCACCAGAAAAAGATCACACTGAACTGGCCACGTAACAGGGACTACAATGTTCCTGAGGAACAAACTCTATTTGACAGACTATTCTTCATTTGAAAGATGTTAATATAAAGACAGAGCTTAAAATTCCAGTGTTGAATCGACGCTACTAAGATCAAGAAACAAAAATTTCGGAAGTTCTATATTAAATCAAAGTAACATCTTTCCATTTTCAGTGCTAGCGAGGAGAATGTATTTAGCTGATACGTAAGAAATAATCGACTGGAAACAGCAGGTTGTCCACATATGAACTGTCATAGATCATTAAGTTTTATTCACCAAATTTTTTCTCATCTTGCCTCATATACAAAAGCACTTGTCTACCATGTGAAACTTTTCAAATCCCATTATCAGATTATCAGAACTTTGCATCATATTTTCTCATTCAAAGAGCATAAGATGCTTCTGCTATAGCAAAGCAGCTTCTTGTGAATAACATATTTTAGACACCAACTACTAGATAGGACATGAGAGAGAGAGAAAGAGGGAGGGAAGGTGTGAGGGAGAAAGAGAATTAAATACAACAGATGGACTAAAGAGCAAAAAAGTAACTCAACTGCACGCAACAGAAATCAGAAGGAAATAACAAGACTCTTTGCTTTAAGCACCTCTTCATAAAATGTCATGGCAGTCAAGCGGTATCCTGCTAAAAGTAAATATTCCTTCACTGCACAGTTCAGATCCTGTCGTTCAGTGTCCTTCAGGGGTCCCAAATCTGAGAAAGTAATGTCCTTCTGTGGTTGCAAATCTGGTTCATGATTTGCAGAAGCATCTACCTTCAACTCTGTGAAATAGATTTGGGCATATAAATACACAGAAAGAAAAAGAAAAAGAAAAAGAAAAAAAATCCCAATACTTGACAAGACTAGGAATGTGAAAGCCTACAAAAACTGACGTATTAGCAAAACCTAAAGAACATATAAAATGATCTCATATTGGAGAAAAGAAAGTCCAAAAGTCTCTCTTATCATCCCTATCTATTAGAATTAGATTTTAGAGAAAACATCTCGTAATTCACACAAAAACCTGTGAATGCGTAAAATACTAGCAAGAGGAATACTGGTTTAAACAATATGATACATTGTACAGTTTCAGTCAATTACCATTTGACTCATCCAAGCTGATCTCAATTTTCTTCTGCGTCTCAGTCCTGAGTTTAAGAATGTCTTCTTGAGCTAAACGAAGCTCATATTCACTGATTGCCAATTTTTCTTCTAGTGATTCTTTTTGTTCAAGTAGACTCTGGGGGTCCGCAACTGTTCCAACCAAATAATAAAAAAAGGAATGTTTTGGCAGTTGGTTACACGTGATATCACACAAATCACAAAATTCAGAAATTTCAAACAAGACGAATTATGAGATTCAATTTAGAAGCTAACAGTTGTACCATCAAATGTAAAGCGTCAACAACCACTATGCCACAAGATTTGAAATGTAAAATGAAGCTGTGAAAATAATTTGGCCACTTAAAACCCACAAATTATGACTGAATCAATATTCAGTGAAGGGAATACTTGGCATCTTATGCAATTTTAACTTTATCCTCATTTCAGTATTCCTGTGAAGCACGGACCCTCCAAATAGGGCAGAGTGTCCATGTATCACACGTGTATCCAACACAAATGGGGTGCTATTTTTATATATTTTTAAATTTCCAACACTTGAGAGATTCTTTAAGGAACTCATCGAGTCTAAATCATTTGACTAATAAGGAAATTGAGTTTTAAGTTGGTGGATTGCCACATCACACGTGCAACTGACTTTTAATATATTATTCGCAGATAAAATGCTAATGCTTTCTCTCCTTCCCATTTATCATTACATCTGGTAGATAATTAACAAAATTTGAAAGATTACAAGGATTAAAAGCCCTGAGCACATATATGAAAGCAACAGAATTGTTGTCAGAACTCAATTTCAAGTCAAAAATGTATTTTGCTTTTAGTTATAGGCTTAAAAATAGTATTTCTAGCTTAATCTCAGTAACGTAAAACCACATAGTAACACATTGGCATGCTCTATTAGGCTAAAGAATATGCTTCTAAGCATCTTGATAAAATACTAAAAGAATACATTCTTCATGGTTCCGAATTTCTTTATCAATCATGGTGGTTTCTCTCAATCCTTAAATCTGGAATTATGTGAGATTACTAAATATGGTGATTGAACCATAACGTGACACTTTCTCTAATGTATGAATTGAATCTTTTCTTTGTCCTTTTTTTTCTGAGTCTTATCATCTTTTATGTGCCCTCAAAAGTTAAAGCTGGTTCCATATTAGTTTCATACACTGTAATACAAATCCTAACAAATGAGATATGTGCGGCCTTCTTTATTTTCATGAAATTAATTACTATTAAGTAGTATCCATTAGTTGTCAGCTGAGCACCAGTGCAAATGTCGGAAACACTTGCACCACCAGTTTATCAATCTACACCGAAAACAATAAAGCGGTTAGATCTATCTACAATGTTGTTTAAATAATAAAAAAAAAAAGAGAGAGAGAGACAACAAGACATTCCGAAATTGTCATCAGACAAAACTAAACCACAAGTTGATTATTAGAGAAAATCACATTAACGTAATCAAATCACACCACGAATTTTGTTTTACTATCAGAATGAGTCAGTGTTTGCAAAAAAAAAAACCACGGAAAGAGAGAGAGAGAGATAGACAGAGACTGAGAGTATGCAAATTAAGTTAGTATACCTCGAAGGGAGTTGAAGCGAGAGATCTGATCGGGAGGGAATTGAGATGGATCGGAAAAGTATTCCTTAAGGCGGATTGCCTGATCGTCGCGTCCATCGTCGAGCAGCTCGTGGAGAAGCTCGAACGCCGACAGCAGGTAATTTTCTTCCAGCAAGAAATTAACCACGCAATTGCACAGCGACGATCTCTCCACGTCCATTACAAATTTTCAATCTCAATTCGATTCACAATTGAATCCAGTACATCCTGATTTTAGGTTCTCGTGAGATCTATTTAGCGTGGAATTATGAACAGGGAAGAGTAAGAAATTGAAAATATGGGAGAAGCGTCTCGTTGATTTATATGATATCCGAGAGGTTGGGATTGTGATTGGGCGCTACGCAGGTACATCCGTTAGGACGGACAAGTTGTTCATGTGCATAAATTAGTGCTCAAATCAGATCTCACAGTCAACGCTTGTATTGTAAAGTTGTACCACATAACGGTACATATTTTAATCCGTCCCATTTACTTACTTTTAGGGTCCGTTTGATTGCAAGAGTGAAAAATGGATGGAAAGAAAATATTTTACAAGAAAAATGTTGAAAATTTGATGTCCATTTGACTTCGTTTTTTTATGGAATTTGTTCATTAAAGTAATAATTTATTCTACCATTGAGTCTAAAATTTGTTTCAATTGTCAAAAAAAAATTTGCAAATTTTTTTTTTATCATACCGAATATCATTCGTTTGACTTTGTTTTGCATGAAAGTTGTCAATAAAAGTGAAATTTTTTTTACCATTGTATCTAGAATTTGTTCCCATTGCAAATAATAAAAAAAAAAAAGCAAAAAAAAAAAAAGGTGGAAAATGTTTTCCCACCAAATAGGTGGGAAAACAAAATTAAGCTTTTGTGCATCAAATGATTGTACCTAGAAAAATGTGGAAAATATTTTCCCAGAAAAATTTGTGCTATCAAACACCCTTAATTGGTTAAAGTTAGAAAATATTTTCCTTTTCCACCCATTTTCTAGGCTATCAAACGGACCCTTATTATTTTTTTGTCTCAAATATATAGTCTTGTTTTTTATTAAGAATATTTTGTTTTGTTCGATTACTAACATACCCTTATTGTTTTACTACTTCCAATAATAATTTACTAATAAATAGTGATAATTAAATGAGGATAAATTATGAAAGTTTTTGACAAAAATTACTTTTTCAGTTGTTAGTGTAAATAATATAGCTTAATTATATGGATTGACGTAATTATGGATTCTCTTTCCTTATTTAGATTTCTCGTCACTTTGTATATATATGTATTTCTCTTATGTAATAACATAGAAAATTATTCTCCATGTTATTACATGGTATCAGAGCCAGAATAATTTTTTTTCGAACCTATGGGTGTTCGTGTGTGCTGCCGGCACCATTCTGCGTTTCCGGCGAAGTTCAGCAACTGTTCACTGAAGTTGGAGTCTTCGATGGTACCTCTCGTGTTTCTCAAACGTGTGTTCGGCACCTATCTCCTCTTCAACATCGGATTCCGTGTCTAGTGATCTTTATTTACCTATTGCTCTCCACAAAGGTAAACGTTCGTGCACTTATTTTATTTCCTCTTTTGTTTCTTATGATAACTTGTCTTCTCCATCTTGTTCTTTTGTTGATTCTCTTGACTCTTTGACTCTTCCGAAAACTATTCATGAAGCCTTATCCGATTCTGGTTGGCGTGACGCTATGATAGAGGAGATGAATGTTTTAGATGCTAATGGTACTTGAGATTTAGTAAGCTTACCTGCAGGGAAACAGGCTATAGGGTGCAAATGGGGTTTCACCGTTAAGGTCAATTCGTATGGTCCGTTGCTCGATTGAAAGTCCGTCTTGTCGCTAAAGGATATGCTCAAACCTATGGAGTGGACTATTCTTACACTTTTTCACCTGTTGCTAAATTGACATCTGTTCGGTTGTTTATTTTTTTGGCAGCTACCCATCATTGGCATTTGCATCAATTTGATATCAAGAATGCTTTTCTTCATGGTGATCTTCAGGAAGAAGTGTATATGGAGCAACCTCCTGGTTTTGTTGCTCAGGGGGAGTCTGGGAGAGTTTGTCATCTTCGAAAATCTCTATATGGGTTGAAACAGAGTCATCGAGTTTGGTTTGAAAAATTTAGTCAGGCTGTTAAGAGGTTTGGTATGATGAAAAGCAAGTCTGATCATTCTGTGTTTTATAAACAATCGACAGCTGGCATCATTCTTTTAGTTGTGTATGTGGATGACATTGTCATTACTAGAAGTGATACTACGAGAATCTCACCTCTTAAGTCTTTCCTTCATACTCAATTTCATACAAAGGACTTAGAAATACTAAAGTATTTGTTGGGTGTTGAAGTCACAAGAAGTAAAAAAATGATCTTCTTATCTCAGAGAAAATATGTCCTTGACTTATTGATTGAGACGAGAAAATTGGGGGCGAAGCCTTGTAGTACTTCAATGACCCCAAACATGCACCTTACAGGAGATAGAGAACAAATTAAAGAACCCAAGAGATATAGAAGGTTGGTTGGAAAGCTCAATTATCTTATGGTGACTCGTCCAAATATTGCATATTCTATCAGTATTCTAAGTCAATACATGTCTTCCCCAACAGTTTACCATTGAGCAGCGCTAGAACAGATTTTGTGTTACTTGAAAGGAGCACCCGGACGAGGTATCCTGTATGCAAATCATGGGCACACTTGTATTGAATGCTTTTCAGATGCAGACTGAGCAGGTTCCAAAGTGGATAGAAGATCGACAACAGGTTATTGTGTTTTCGTTGGAGGAAATTTGGTCTCATGGAAGAGTAAGAAGCAGAACGTTGTGTCAAGATTGAGTGCAGAGGCAGAATATAGGGTTATGACACAGTTTGTATGTGAGATAATGTGGATATGTCAACTATTGCCTGAAATAGGTTTTAAAATTTCAGTACCAGCAAAATTGTGGTGTGATAATCAAGATGCCCTTCATATTGCATCTAATCCTGTGTTTCATGAGGGAGCTAAGCATATTGAAATTGATTGTCATTTTGTTCGCGAGAAAATTCAGCAATGTTTGATTTCTACAGGGTATGTGAAAACTGGAGAACAATTAGGGGATATCTTCACGAAAACTTTAAATGGGGTTCGGGTTGATTATCTCTGTAACAAGCTGGGCATGATTAATATTCATACTACAGCTTGAGGGGGAATGTTAGTGTAAATAATATAGCTTAATTATAGGGATTGACGTAATTAGGGGTTCTCTTTCCTTATTTAGATTTCTCGTCACTTTGTATATATACGTATCTTCTCTTATGTAATAACATAGAAAATTATTCTCCTTTTATTACACCAGTAATATTAAATAAGATTTATTAATCTGTGTGAAAAAAAACCCATATAAATGGGATAAGGGAGTACTAATAATGTTATTTGTAGTCGCTCATTATCGTTGTCGTCTTATATGGCATACACGTGACAGTTAATGATTTGATGTATGAGACGGTAAAAAATTATCACATTAATGCATCAAATCACTAATCGTCACATATATATCACGTAGGACGACTACGATAATAAGCGACTGTAAATAACATTACTTATCTTTTACTGAAATATTGAAAATTGGGTAATTGGCACAAAACGTCCCTACTTTTGACATGTATTGTGGAAACCGTCCATACCTTTCATTTCTTGACATTTATGTCCTTACCTTCCACATTTCGTGCGCCGAAGGTCATTTTCACCATATTTTGACAATTTTACCCTCCATTCAATTGAAACATAAAAAGAAAAGAAAAGAAAAGAAAAATTATTGAACAAATTGCAACTATTGGCCCAAACTTTTTAAAAAGTGCAAATAACCCACCAAACTTCACCTCCAGCAGTTCTGTTTCCGACGGAGAAACAGAAATGATACTGCCTCTGTTTCCGCAGACATTTGATGTGAAGGGAAGTATGAAAAGAGGTGCACCAAGTGCTCCTCTATGGTTGAGCTTTGGGAATGAAAGGGGAGAAAATCTGGCCACAGTGGTGGGCTAGTGGGTTACTGTTGAATGCATAACTAACAGTATGGGTTTTGGTCAATTTTTTGTGCTGTGGAGGTTATGGTGCTTGGGGCAGGTGATGGTGTTTGGTGCGGTGGAGGTGGCGGCAACAATGGGTATTGGTCTATTTTTTGTACGATGGAGGTGATAGTGGTGCGGTGGAGGCGACAACAGTTGGTTTGGAGGTAAAATTGTGCGTGAGAATGGTTTTTTGAAAATGAATTTCGGTCGATTTTTGACGTGTTTTGATTGCTTGTTGGTATAGAATTGTGTAGGGGATGAGGAGGTGTTGATGGTGTAAAAATCAGGTGGTTTTGTTGGCGGTACGGCGGTCGAACTTGGCAATTTTCAGTGGGGACGAGTTTTGGGAAGAAGGTAAAGTTTGGTGGGTTATTTGCACTTTTTAAAAAGTTTGGGCCAATAGTTGCAATTTCTTCGATTGTTTTTCTTTTCTTTTCTTTTTGTTTCAATTGAATAGAGGGTAAAATTGTCAAAACATGGGGACATTTGGCGCACGAAATGTGGAAAGTAAGGGCATAAATGTCAAGAAATGAAAGGTATGGACGGTTTCTACAATACATGTCAAAGGTTTCTACAATACATGTCAAAGGTGGGGACGTTTTTGTGACAATTACCCATTGAAAATTCCCAAACAATTAAATGCGAAGCTCGAATTCAATTCCCCTTGAGAAAATAATTGGGGGTCATTCTCTTCGTCTTTCAGTTTTTCGTTTTGAATTCATTTTGTGTTTTGTGTTTTGAGTATTTATTTTGAAATTGTTGAAAATGTGTTCTTTTTCGATATTTTGAAAAATTGTTTTCAAAAATTAGAAAATGGAAAACGTGTACTTCCAAACCAACACCAAATCTCTGGCGTCTCTCTCTTTCTCCCATCCTTTCTGACGTCGCTCTATCTCTTCTTCCCCTCCTATCTCTATAGCTATAAACGGTAGCCTCAAATACCCCAACAATACACGCACGGGTCTATAAGGAATGAGCAGCAAAGGTTCATCGATACAATCCTAAATTCATCCATGAATTCAACCGGGTCTGGTCGAAATTGGGCTTGACCCAGGTTGGGCAAGGTGCGTCGGGAGAGGGGAGGATACCCCACGTGGTCCGTGACTATGGGTCCATCGGGCGGCGTCGAAATTTGCCAGTTTCCAACCATGTAGCGCGGTCTTCGCGAATCGTACAAATTCAGGGATTAATTCAGATTAATGGCATGTTGTTCTGGGTAAATTGGAACTATGGCCGGAGTCGTCTGGGGTGGGCAATCGACGGTGGTGGTGCGCGACCTTGGGTGTCGCCGGAGGTGGAGATTTCGACAAAGGCAGTTTGCGCCAGTTCAATTTTTGTGGATGGTTTTTGATTGATTTTGGTATATGTTTG